>JAIUJO010002526.1:7500-106152 GCA_023846275.1 Vanilla planifolia
ACTTGACATAGCTCTACCCTATTATGCTCTACTCTGTTCTACTCTACTCTACCCTATTCTACTCTACTCTATTGTACTCTTACTTAGATTTGCCTAACCTAGTTCTACTCACTCTACTCTACTCTACTTTAGCCTACCCTTCCCTAGCATAGCCTACCCTAGCCTAGCCCAAACTTTCCTAACATAGCTCTACCATACTCGACTATACTCTACTCAACTCAACTTTACTCCACTCTACTCTACCCTACTCTTTTCCATACAAGTCTAGCCTAACTTAGCTCTACTTTACTCTACTCTAAACTAGCATAGCTTAGCTTAACATAGCCTAGCCTAACTAGTTATGCTATGCTTTGCTTAACTCTTCTCTGCTCTACTTTACTCTACTCTACTTTGCTCTACTCTACTCTACTCTGCTCTATAATAGTCTTGCTTAACCTAGCTTAACCTTGCTCTACTCTACTATAATCTACTCTATTATACTCTATTATACTCTACTCTATCCTACTTTGTTTTACTCCACTCTGCTCTACTCTACTCTATTCTACTATACTCTACTCTAAACTAACCTAGCTAGCCTAGCCTAACCTACCATTGCTCTACTCTACTCCTGCCCAGCCTAGCGTTACCTAGTCAAGCCTAGCCTAACTTAGCTTTGCTCTACGCTGCTCTACTCCACTATGCTAAGCTCCTCTCTTCTCTACTCTGCTATGCTCTGCTCTACTCTACTCCACTCAACTTTAGCTAGCCTAGCATAGCCTAGCCTAACCTAGCTCTACTTTACTTTACATTACTCTTCTCTAGCCTAGCCAAAGCTAGTCTATCCTAGCCTAACCTAGCTCTATTCTACTACACTCTACTCAACGATACTCTACTCCATAATACTCTTCTCCACTCAACACCATTCTACTCTACTCCACTCTACTATACTCTGCTCTACCCTACTCTACTTTACTCTACTTTAATCAAACCTAGCCTAGCCTAGTCTAACCTGGCCTAACTTGGCCTAACCTAGCTCTACTCTACTCTCCTCTACTTTGCTCTACTTTATTTTACTCAATTCTACTCAACACTACATTTCTCTACTCTATTCTACTCTACTCTACTCTTCTCTACTATACTCTACTCTACTATGCTCTAATCTACTCTACTCTAAACAAACTAAGCCTAGCCTAGCCTAGCCTAACTGAGCTTTACTCTACTGTACTCTACTCTACTCTACTCTAGCCTAGTTTAGCCATGTCTAACCTTACTCTACTCTACTTTTCTCTATTATGCTCTATTATGTTCTACCCTACTCTACTCTACTTTACTCCACTCAACTCTACTTTACTCTACTCTACTCTAACTTAGGCTAGTCTAGCCAAACCAAGCCCTACTTTACTCTACATCACTCAACTCCAGCTTAACCTGGCCTAACATAGCCTAGCCTAGCTTAGCTTAGCCTAACCTAGCTCTATTTTGCTCTTCTTTACTGTG
Organism: Vanilla planifolia; assembly: GCA_023846275.1. NCBI lineage: Eukaryota > Viridiplantae > Streptophyta > Magnoliopsida > Asparagales > Orchidaceae > Vanilla > Vanilla planifolia. The sequence continues at coordinate 8,977 of JAIUJO010002526.1, forward strand.
TTATGCTTTTCTCTGCTCTACTCTACTCTATTCATCTATACTTTGCTCTACTCTACTCTATTATGCTCTGCTCTACTCTATACTTTAGACTAGCCTATCCTAACATAGCTCTTCTCTACTCTAAGCTATTCTACTCTACTTTACTAGAGCCTACCAAACCCAAGCCTTGCCTAGCAAGCCTAGCCTTGCTTAATCTAGCCTAACCTAGCTTTACTCTACTCTACTCTACTCTGCTCTTCTCAATTCTACTCTACCCTACTCTACTCTAACCTAACCTAGCCTCACTTAGCTCTATTCTGCTTTACTCAGCTCTACTATGTTTTTCTCTACTCTACTCTAGCCTAACCTTCCTATCCTAGCCTAGCTTAACCTCACCATACTTTACTCTGCTCTACTCTACTTTACTCTACTCTAGCCTAGCTTAGACTACCCTAGCCTAACCTTACCTGGGCTATCCCAACCTATCCTAGCTCTACTATACTCTACTCTACTCTACTCTAACTTGGCATAGCCTTACCTTGCCTAACCTAGCTCTACTCGACTATACTATACTCTCCTCTGCTCTACTCTACTTTACTCTACTCTAGCCTAGCTTAGTCTAGCCTAACCTAGCTTTGCTCTGCTCTTCTCTACTCTTCTCTACTCTGCTATACTCTACTATGCTCTATTTTTTTTTGCTCTACTTTGCTCTACTCTAATCTACTATGCTCTACTTTGATCTACTCCACTCTACTTAGATCTACCATCATTTGGATCACAAACATGAATTAATTGGAAAAGAATTTAATTTTAAAACTAATAATTTTTAAAGATTTTTTTTTAAAAATTTTTTAAATGTTTTTAAAGTCAAAAACTTAAACAAAACGTAATGTTTATTTTTTAAGTAAATTCAATTTTAATAATGATTTCCATCAACTGTTATGAAAAAAATTAATATATTATAGAAATCAACAAAAGGACTCTTAGGAAATAACTTTGTATATAATAAATGGGTTTAATAAATTAATAAGTAATTTTTAAATAGTTTTACAAAATATATTTCAAAAAAAATATTTTGATTCAATTTTTTAATAATGTTTTTCATTATTAGAAATTTCAAAAAAATCTATTTTAAGTAAATATTTAAAAATAAGTTCTGAATTTTCATTTATTGAAACAAAACAAATAATTATAAAAACGATTATCACTGAACATCTTTTATTAGATAGTTGCATAAAACATAATAACTTTTATGTAATATAAATTTAAATTACTTTAAAATTTATTTTTAGATTTTTTATTTTATAAAAAATATTTTCTTTAGAATATTTTTTCCTAATGCTTTCTTAAAGAAAAGGAAAATATTTAGTCTTTTATTAGATTTTTTTCCTGAGAGAAAACATTCAAAAAAATCTAAAAAATTATTTAATCTATACAAAATATAAAAAATATTTTGCTAATGTTTTCTAATAATCTTAAAATCTATGACTAATACGATGCAAATATTGTCATTTAAGTTTAATTTTAAAGATAATTTTGAGTGATAAACATTTTAATAAATAATTGTTTTAAAATGAATTTTTAAAATTGCTATAAAAAAAGTTCTATATTTAATAAATTTGTTGTGTATAGTGACTTCATAAATAGTTATATTTTAAAATGAATAAAATAGTATTCACTTTTTATAAAAAAATCTCTCTTCTGCATTATTGTTTATGAATAAAATTAGTATTTATTTTGGTCAAACTATGTTTTATTTTTTTAATTAAATAAAACAACAATGTGTTTATAGAAGTGTATAAACTACTTTACTCTACCTTACTCTACTCTACTCTATTCTACACTACTCTTACTAGTCTAACATAGCCTAACCTAACTCTACTTTATCCAAGCCTAGCCAAGCTTAGCATAACTTATCTCTTCTTTGCTCTACTTAGCTCTATTCTACTCTGCTTTGCAATGCTTTGCTCGGCTCTGCAATGCTCTACTATACTATGCTCTCCTCTCCTCTCCTCTATTGTTGTTTAGCCTACCCTAACCTAACCTAGCACTACATTATTCTACTCTACTATACTCTACTCTACTCTACTCTACTATACTCTACTCTAGCCTTACCTTGCCTAAACTATCCTAGCTTGGCCTAGCTTAGCCTACCCTAACCTAGCTCTACATTACTTTACTATACTCCACTCTACTCTACTATACTCTATTCTACTCTATTCTACTCTATTCTACTCTACTCTATTCTACTAGAACCCAACAAATCCTAACCTAACTTAGGTCTACTCTATTCTACTCTATTATACTCTATTATAGCCTAACCTAGCCTAATCTTGCCTAGCCTAGCCTAACTTCGCTCTACTTTACTCAACTCTGCTCTGCTCCACTTTGCTCTTCTCTACTCTACTCTGCTTCACTCTACTCTGCTCTACTCTACTCTCCTTAACTCTACTCTGCTCTACTCTACACTGCTCTACTCTACTCCAATATAGCCTAGCCTAAGCTAGCTAGACTCTTCTCTACTCTACTCTATTGTACTCTATTCTACTTTACTCTTGTCTACTCTAGCCTAGCTTGGCCTAGTCTATCCTAAACTAGCTCTACTCTACTCTAGTCTGTTTTGCTCTTATTTTCTTGGCTTTGCATTATTCTACTCTACCTTTTTCCACTCTACTCTACTCTACATTACTTTTGCTTAATGTAGCCTACGCTATCCTAACGTACCCTGACCTAGCTCTACTGTACTATACTTTACTATACTCTAATCTACTCTACTCTTCTCTAACCTAGCCTAGCCTTACCTAGCTTTAATTTACTATACTCTAGTCTATTATAGCCTTGCCTAGCCTAGCCTAGCCTAACCTAGCTCTGCTCTGTATTGCTTTGCTCTACACTACTCCATTCTATTTTGCTCTACACTGCTTTGCTCTACTATGCTTTCCAATAATCTACTTTAATCTAGCCTCACCTAGGTTATCTTAACCAAACTTTACTCTACTCTATATTACTTTACTCTCCTCTTCTCTAGCTTAGCCTAACCTAGCCTAATTTAGTCTAGCCAAGCCTAGCCTAAGCAAGATCAACTCTATTCTATTATACTCAACTATACTATACTATACATTACTCTACTCTACTCTACTCTACTCTTCTCTACTCTACTCTACTCTACCCTACTCTACTCTACTTTATTCTACTCTACACTTTCTATCCTTTCCTAGCCTAACTTAGCTTAACCTAGCTCTACTCTACTTTGCTTTTCTCTTCTTTACTCTACTCTATTCTATTTTGCTCTACTTTATGCTGCATTACTCTATTATTCTCTACTCTACCATACTTTGTACTACTCTACTCTACTCTACTCAACTTTACTATACTCTACTCTACTCTAGCCTAGCCTTACCTAATTTAGCCTAACATAATTTTACTCTAATCCACTCTGCTCTACATTACTCAACTCTACTTTACTCAACTCTAGCCTAACCTATCTTAGCCTAGGTTAGCCTGCCTAGCCTAACCTAACTTACCTTTGCTCCACTCTACTATACTCTACTCTATTATATACTACTCTTTTCTACTCTAATCTACTCTACTCTACTCTAACCTAGCCCGGCCAAACCTAACTCTACTCTACTCTAACCTAGCTTTGCCTAGCCTGACCTAGAGTTACCTAGTTCTGTGCTACTATGCTTTAATTTGCTCCACTCAACTCTGCTCTGCTCTATTCTACTCTATTTTGCTCTACTCTACTCTTCTCTACTCTACTATACTCTACTCTAATCTACTTTGCTCTACTTTACTTTATTCTATTACACTCTAACCTAGTAAAGCCTTGCCTAACCTAGTTCTACTCTACTAAACTCTACTATACTCAATACTACTCTAACCTTTCCTAGCCTAGCCAAACCTAACCTAGTTCTACTCTACTTTTTTCTACTCTACTCTACTCTACTCTACCATACTCTACTCTCGCCTAGCTTAACATAGCTTACTCTAGCCTATCTTCGCCTAGCCAAACTTAGCTCTACTCAACTCTACTCTACTATACTTTACTCTACTCTACACTAATCTACCTTAATTTACTCTACCCTACTCTAACCTAGTGTAGCGTAACCTAGGCTAGACTAGCTTAGCCTAGACTAGCTCTACTCTACTCTGCTCTACTCTACTCTACTCTACTCTGCTCTATTCTGCTTTGCTCTACTATACTCTACTCTACTCTGCTCTACTCTACTCTACTCTTCTTTGCTCAGATCTACTTTTCTTAGATCATCTCAGCTCTACTCTACTCTAACTGAGCTCTACTCTACTCTATTATACTTTACTCTAGCCATGCCTTGCCTAGCCTAGCTTACCCTAACTTAATCTTTCTTTACTCTACACTATTATACTCTACTCTACAATATTAAACTCTACTCTACTATACTATACTCTACTTTAACTAGCTTAGGTTAGCCTAGGCTTACCTAGCTCTACTATGCTCTTCTATACTCTAGTCTTGCTTAGCCTAACTTAGCCTAACCTAGCTCAGCTCTACTATGCTCTACTCTTTTTTGCTCTACTCTACTCTGCTCTCCTCTGCTCTACTTTGCTCTACTCTACTCTGCTCTACTCTAATATACTCTACTCTGTTATACTCTAGCCTAGCTTAGCCTAACTTCACTCTACTTTACTCTGCTTTACCTTACTCTATAGTAGCCTAGCCTACCATAACCTTGCCTAGCCAAGGCTAGCCTAACATAGCATAACCTAGCTCTACTCTACTCTACTCCATTCTACTCTTTTGCACTCTACTCTACTTTGCTCCACTCTACTCTATTCTATTATTCTTTACACTATTCTACTCTACTCTACTTTAACCATGCTTAACTTTTCTTAGCCTAACCTAACTCAAATCTACACTACTATAGCCTAGCTTAACTTTGCTTAGCTTTGACTAGCCTAGCTCTGCTCTGCTTTGCTTTACTGTATTATGCTCTACTCTACTCTACTATGCTCTGCTCTGTGCTTCTCTTCTCTACTCTTCTCCACTCTACTCTACTCTACACTATTGTACTCTGTCCTAGCCTAGCCTAACTTAGCTCTACTCTACTCTAATCTACTCTATTCTACTCTCCTCTACTCTACCCTACTCTACTCTACTCTATTCTACTCTAATCTACTCTACTCTACTTTAGTTTACTCTACTCTACTCCAGCTTAGCTTAGCCTACCCTAGCCTAACCTAACCTTGCCTAGCTTTACTCTACTCTATTCTACTCTAATCTACCCTACTCTACTTTAGCCTAGCCTAACCTACCCTAGCCTAAGCTAGCTCTACTTTACTCTACTCTACTCTACTCTACTCCACTCTACTTTACTCTACTCTATTCTACCCTACATTAACCAAGCCTAACCTAACCTAGTCTACAAAACCTTGCTCTACTCTACTCTAGCCTAGCCTTGCCTAGATTAGCCTAGCATTACCTAACCTACCTCTATTAAAATCTACTCTGCTCACTACATTGCTCTGCTCTACTATGCATTACTCTACTCTTCTCTTCTAATCTGCTTTGCTCTACTCTACTTAACTTAACTCTCCACTACTCCACTCCACTCTTATCTTCTTTCCTCTACTCTACTCTGGTGTCCTCTACTTTACTATATTCTACTTTCATTTAGACTAATCTACTCTACTCTACTATGCTCCACTCTACTCAACTCTACTCTAGCCCAACCTAAGCCAGCCTAGCCTAATCTAGCTCTACTCCACTCTCCTCTACTCTAGCTTATCTTAGCCTACTCTAGCCTAGCCTAGCATAAACTAGCTCTACTATACTCAACTCTACTCTACTCTACTCTAACCTAGCCTTGCCTAGCCTAACCAAGCTCTACTCTATTCTACTCTAGCCTTACCTTACTTAGCCTAGCCTAGATCAGACCAGCATAGCCTAACCTAGCTCTGTATTGCTTTGCTCTACTCTACTATGCTGTTATCCGCCCTGCTCTTCTCTACTCTACCCCATTTTGCTTTGCTCTACTTTAATTTTTACTCTAGCTTAGCCTAACTTAGCTCTACTCTACTCTACTTTACTCTACTCTCCTCTACTCTACTCTAGCCTAGCAAAGCCTTGCCTAGCACAACCTTATTTAGCATATCCTAGCCAAGCTTAGCCTTGACTAACCTAGCTCTACTCTACTCTAATCTATTTTACTTCACTCTGTTCTACATGACTCTGCTCTCCTCTACTCTAACTTAGACTAGCTTAGCCTTACATAACCTAGCCTAGCCTAACTTTACTATGTTCTACTTTGCTCTAGCCTACTCTACTCTACTCCACTTTACTTTACTCTCCTCTGCTTTGCTCTACTCTACTCTAGCCTAGTCAAGCTTAGCCTAACCTAGCTCTCTCTATGCTACTCTACTCTACTCTGGCCTAACTTGGCCTACTATAGCTAGCCTAGCTTAGCTTAGCATAGCCCAACCAAACCAAGCTCTACTCTACTCTACTCTACCCTACTCAACATTACTTTACTCTATTCTACTCTAACTGAGACTAGCCTAGCCTATCCTAACCTAGCTTTATTCTACTCTACTCTAATCTACTCTACTCTAGCCTAGCCTAGCTTAGCCTAACCTAGCTTTACTATGGTATGCTCTTCTCCACTCTACATTACTCTGTTTTGTTATGCTCTACTCTTCTTTGCCCTACTCTACTATACTCAGGCTTAGCTCAGTCTAACTTAGCTCTACTCGACTTTACTCTACTCTCTCTGCTTTACTCTCCTCTACTCTACTCTACTCTAGCTTAGCCTAACCTAGCTTAGCTTTACTCAACTATGCTCTACTATGCTCTTCTCTACTTTGTTCTTGTTTACTCTACTCTACTCTGTTTTGCTCTGCTCTGCTCTACTCGACTCTACTCTTCCTTACTGTACTCTACTTTACGTAACTTTATTCTATTCTACTCTACTCTACTTTACGATACTCTACTCTACTCTACTACAACCAAGCTTAGCCCAGCTTAGTTTAGCCTAGCCTAACCTCGCACTACTCTACTCTACTCTACTCTACTCTACACTTCTCTACACTACTCTACTCTAACTTAGCCTTACCTAACCTAGCCAAATTTACCCCAGCCTAGCCTAGCCTAACCAACCCTAACTTTGCTGTACTCGACTATGCATTACTCTGCTCTACTTTGCTATGCTTTGCTCTTCTCTGCTCTACTCTGCTATGCTATGCTCTGTTCTGCTTTGATGTGCTCTGCTATACTTTACTTTACTATAGCCTACCCTAGCCCTACTCTACTCGACTCCATTCTACTCTACTCTACTCTACTTTCGCCTGGCATAGCCTAGCCTAGCTTAGCCCAACCAAACCTAGCTCTACTCCACTCTACTATACTGAACACATCTTTACTCTTTTTTACTCTACTCTACTCTACTCTACTCTATTCTACTCTACTCTACTCTACTCTACTATAACTTACCCTAATCTAGCTCTACCCTATTTTATTCAACTCTACTCTAGCCTAGCTTAGCCAACTTAACCTAGCTCAACTCTAGTCTACTCTGTTCTACTATTCTCTTCACTACTCAGCTCTCCTCTACTTTGCTCTACTCTGCTCTACTCTACACTACTCTGCTTTGTTTTTTTTTACTCTACTCTACTTTGCTCTACTCTTCTCTAAACATCTTTTCTCTGCTCTACACTACTCTATTCTACTCTACTCTATTACACTTTACTCTTCTGTACTTTACACTCCTCAACTATACTCTAGACTAACCTAGCCTAGCTTAACCTAACTTTACTCTACTTTACTACTCTAGTCTTGCCTAGCTTATCCTATCCTAGCCTAGCCTAGCCAAACCTAACCTAGTTCAGCTCTACTATACTCTACTCAACTCTAGTTTACCCTTGCTAACCCTAACCTAGCTTTGCTCTGCTCTTCTCTTCTTTGCTCTACTATATTATACTCTACTCTACTCTACTCTGATCTATTCCACACTGCGCTACTCTTGCCAAGACTAGCTTAGCCTAGCCTAATCGAGCTCTACACTACTCCACTCTACTCTACTCTATTCTACTATTGCCAAGCCTAGCCTACCTTTGCCAAGCCAAGCATAGCCTAGCCTAACTCTACTCTACTCTACTCTACTCTATTCTAATCTAACCTTGCCTAGCCTAGCCTAACTTAGCTCTACTGTACTCTACTTTACTTTGCCTAGCCTAGCCTAGCCTATCCTTACCTAACCTAGCTTTTCTCTGCTCTGTTCTTCTCTTCTTTTCTTTACTCTACTCAGTTCTACTCTACTCTCCTTTACTCTATTATACTCTACTCTACTCTACTCTTTCTACTTTGTCATGCTCTCCTTTGCTCTACTCTACTCTACTCTACTATATTGTACTCCAACCAAGCCTAGCATTGCCTGGCCTACCTAGCTCTATTCTTACTCTACTCTACTCTACTCTACTCTACTTAACTCTTGTCTACTCAAGCCTAGCCTAACATAACCAAGCCTAGCCTAGCCTAAACTAGCTGTACTCTACTCTACTTTATTGTACTCTAACATAACCTAGCCTAGCCTAACCTAACCTAGCTTTGCTCTACTTTACTTTAACCTAGCCGATCCTAGCTTAATCTTGCTCTGCTCTACTTTGCTATACTCTGTTCTACACTACTTTGCTCTGCTTTAATCATCTCTTCTCCACTCTACTCTACTTTACTCTGCTCTCTTCTACTCTGCTCTACTCTACTGTTCTCTACTCTACTCTACTCTGCCCTACTCTACACCGCTCTACTGTACCCTAGCTTAGCCAAGCCAATCCTAACACTACTCTACTCTACTTTATTCCATTCTAGCAGAGCCTAGCCTAACCTAGGTTTACTCTATTCTAATCTACTCTACTCTACTTAGCCTAGCCTAGCTCTACCGTACTTTACTATACTCTAATCTACTCTACTCCACAAAACTCTAGGCTAGCCTAACTGAGACTAACCTAACATAACCTAGCTCTACTTAGTTCTATGCTCCTCTATTATGCTCTACTCTACTATGCTTTTTTCTTCTCTACTTTAGTATATTCTACTCTACTTTGCTCTTCCCTATTATGCTCTGCTCTACTGTCCTCTCCACTCCTTTACTCTACTCTTCTCTACTTTACTCTACTCTGTTCTTCTCCACTTTAATTTGCTCTACTCTCCTCTACTCTCCTCTACTCTACTCTACTCTACCCTATTTTAACTTAGCCTAGATAATCCTATCCTAACTTAGTTTACTTTACTCTGCTATACTCTACTATGCTCTAGTCTAGCCTTGCCTAACTTTGCCTAGCCTAGCTTAACCTTGCTTAACCTTACTCTGCTCTACTCCACTTTACTCTACTCTTCTCTACTCTGATCTACTATACTCTTTTATTCTATGCTCTGCTCTCTTTTTCTATGCTCTTCTTTGCTATACTTTGCTCTACTTTACACTATTCTACTCTACTTTGCACTACTTTACTCTTCTTTGCTTTGCTCTACTCTACTCTACTCGACTCTATTTTGCTCTGCTTTGCTTTGGTCTGCTCTACTCTCCTCTACTCATACTCTACACTACCCTAGCATAGCCCAACCTTACCAAACCATGTTTAACCTAGCTTAAATCCATTATACTCTACTCTACTCTACTCCACTACTCTACTCTAGCCTAGCCTAGCATAACTTAACCAACCTAGCTTAGCTCTACTCTATCCTACCCTACTCTACTCTACTCTACTGTAGCTTAGCCTAGCTTAGCCTAACATCCTAGCTCTACTTTGCTCTGCTCTACTATACTCTACTATACTCTACTTTATTATACTCTACTCCATTATACTCTACTTTACTCTATTCTGCTCTACTCTATTCTGCTCTACTATACTATATTCTAGCCTAGCCTGACCAAGCCTGCCTCATCTAACCAATCCTATCCTAGCTTTACTCTACTCTGCTCCACTCAACTCTACTCTACTCTACTCTAAACTAACTTAGCTTAGTCTAGCTCAGCCTAACCTAGCTCTACTCTCCTTTGCTCTACTCTGTTATACTCTGCTTTCTGCTCTACTCTATTTTGCTCTATTCAACTTTGTTCTTCTCTACTTTGCTCTTTTCTTCTCTACTCTACTCTATTATGCTCCACTTTGCTCACCTAGTCTAACTGAGCTCTACTCTACTCTACTATAGCCTAGCTTATCTTAACCTAGCTTAGCCTAGCTCTATTCTACTCAACTTATTATACTCTACACTACTCTAGCCTAACCAAGCTAACCCTAACTTTACTCTACTCTACTCTACTCTAGCATAGGCTAGCACAGCTTAACGAAGCCTAAATTTGCTCTACTCTGTCCTGCTTCATTCTATTTTTCTTCTCTGCTCTGATCTACTCTACTTTGCTCTATTATTCTCTGCTCTATTTTGCTTTACTCTTCTCTGTACTGCTCTACTTTGCTGTACTCTGCTCTACTCTACTCTACTCTATTATACTCTCACCTAGCCTATCCTCATTTAGCTCAACTCTACTCTACTCTACTTTACTCTAATCGTCTCCACTCTACCCTACTCTACTCTAACTTAGCAAAGTCTAGCCTAGTCGAACCTAACTTTACTGTTCTCTACTCTACTCTCCTCTAGCCTAGTCTAGCCTCGCCTAGCCTAACTTAGTTCTACTCGACTCGACTCTACTATGCTCTAATCTACTCTAATCTACTTTAATCTACTCTACTCTACTCTATTGTACTCAAGCTTAGCTCTTAGCCTAACCTTGTTATACTCTACTCTACTATACTCGACTCTACTTTTCTCTACTCATCTATACTCTACTCCAACCTAGCCTAATCTAGCCTAGTCTAACCTAACCTAGCCTAGTTCTGCTCTCCTATATTATGCTCTACTCTACTCTACATTACACTATTGTACTCTACACTAGCAAAGCCTTGCCTAGTTAAGCTTATTATAGCCTAGCTTAGCCTTGTTTAACCAAGCTCACTCTACTTTACTCTACTCTAACCTTCTATATTCTACTCTACTTTACTCTAACTTAGCCTAAGCTAGCTCTACTTTACTCAACTCTACCCTACTCTACTCTACTCTACTCTAGCATAGCATAGCCTAGCCTTACCTAAGCTGCTCTACTCTACTCAACTCTGTTATTCTCTTCTCTAGTCTACTCTACTCTGCTCTAGTCTACCCTACTCTACTCTTCTCTTCTATGCTTTGTTCTGCTCTATTGTACTCCACTCTACTATAGCCTAGCATAATGTAACTGAGCTCTACTCTACTCTACTCTTGCCAAGCCTAACATAGCTTTACTTTACTCTATTGTACTCTACTTTACTCTACTCTACTCTACTTTACTCTACTCCACCCTACTCTAACCTAGCCTAGCCTTACTTAGCCTAGCCTAGCTTAGCCTTACTTAGCTTTACTTTACTCTACTCTACTCTGCTCTACTTTGTTCTTCCTTACTTTGATTTATAATGCTCTACTCTGCTCCACTCTACTCTACTATACTCTAACCTAACCTAACTTAACTCTTTTCTACTCCACTCTACTCTTCTCTACTCTATTCTACTCTACTCCACCCTACTTTAGCCTAGCGTATCCTAACCTAACCTACCCTTGCCTAGCCTTGCCTTGCTTAGACTAAACTAGCCTAAATCTACCCTACTCTATTATATTCTATTATACTCTACTATACTATACTCTACTCTACTCCACTCTATTCTAATCAAGCCTGACTTAGCCTAGCCAAACCTAGCTCAATTCTACTCTGCTCTACACTACTCCAATATATTAGCCTAACTTAGCCTAGGTTAGCCTAACTTAGCTCTACTCTACTCTACTCTGCTCTATTGAGCTTATTTCAGCTAAACTCTCCTCTTCTTTTCTTTGCTATGCCCTACTCTACTTTACTATGCTCTGCTCTACTCAATTCTACTTTACTTTACTCTACTCTGCTCTACTCAAACTTAGCATAAGGTTGCATAGCCTAACTTGGCTTAGCCAAACCTAGCTCAACTCTGCTTTGCTCTACTTTGCTCCACCCTATATTGCTCTTTTTTGCTCTTTTTTGCTTTTCTTTACTTTGCTCTACTCTACTCTACACTGCTCCACTCTACTCATCTCTGCTTTACTCAACTCTACTCTAGCCTTGCCTAGCCTAGCTACTCTAACCTCACCTAACTTAGTTTTGCCTAGGCTAACCATGCTCTACTCCATACACTCTAGTCTTGCCAAGGTGAGCCTAGCCTAGCCTAACCTAGCTCTACTTTACTCAACTCTACTCTACTCTGATCTACTCTACTCTGCTCTTCTCTACTCTACCCTACTCTACTCTTGTCTAGCCCAATTTAGCCTAGCCTAACAAAACCTAGCTCTACTCTACTCTACTCTACTCTACTTTCCTCTATTATACTCTAGCCTAGCCAAGCCTAGCTTATCCTTGCCTACCAAGCCTAGAATAACCTAGCCTAACATTGCTCTACTCTACTTTACTCTACCTTACTCTACTCTACTTTAACTCAACCTAACTTTGCCTGGCTCAACCTAGCTCCTCTCTACTCTACTCTACTCTACTCTACTCTTCTATACCCTACTCTAGTATAGCCTAGTTTAGCCTAGCCAAGCCTAACCTAGCCTTACTCTACTCTTCTCTTCTCTGCTCTACTCTACTCGACTCTACTCTGCTCTATTATACCCTATCCAAGCCTAGCCTAACTTAGCTCTACTATACTCTACTCTACAATACTCTACTCTGGCCTAGCCAAGCCTACCCTAGCCTACCCAAGCTTAACCTAGCCTAACCTAGCTCTACTCTACACTACTCGACTGTACTCTATCTTAGTCTTGCCTAGCTCTACTCTAATCATCTTTTCTCTTCTCAACTCTACTCTACTCCATTCTACTCTTCTCTATTCTCCTCTTCTCTGCTTTATTGTTCTCTTCTCTACTCTGTTCTACTCTACTCTTGCCTAGCCTTGCCTAAACAAACTCTACTCTACTTTATTACTCTAGCCTAGCATAGCCTCACCTAGTCTAGCTTAGCCTAACATAACCAAGCTTAGGTCTAATCTATTATACTCTACTCTACTATACTCTACTCAACTTTAGACTAGCCTAGCCTAACCTTGCTCTACTTTGTTTTGTTATACTCTGTTTTGCTCTACTCTTCATTACTCTACTCTACTCTAATCTACTCTTCTCTACTCTACTCCACTCTACTCTACTCTACCTTGAAATACTTTATTCTACTTTACTTTGCTTTGCTCTGCTCTACTCTACTCTACTCTACTCTACTATGCTCTGGTTTGCTCTGCTCCTCTCTACTCTATGCAGTTTTGCTCTACTCTACTCTACTTATTCTACTATACTTTAGTCAACTCTAGCCTATTCTACTCTACTTAGCTCTACTCTACTCTATGCTACTATGCTCGCTTTATTCTATCCTATTCTACTCTACTCTGCTTTGCACTACTCTACTCCATTCTAGCCTAGCTTAGCCTAGCCTAACCTAGCTCTACTCTACTCTACTCTACTCATCTCTACTCTAGCCTAGCCTAGCCAAACCTAGCTCTACTCTACTATACTATACTTTACTATATTATACTTTAATCTACAATACTCTACTCTATTTTAACCTAGCCTTGCTTAGCCTAGCTTAGTATACCTTAGCCTAAACTAGCTCAACTATGCTTTCTCTATTTTGCCCTACTCTGCTCTACTCTGCTCTGCTCTGCTTTGTTTTCTCTACTCTACTCCACTCTGCTCAACTCTACACTACTCTTCTCTACTCTGCTCTGTTCTACTCTGCTCTTCTCGGCTCTGCTCTATGCTAGTCTACTCTAGCCTAACTTAGCCTATCCTAGCCTAGCCTAACCTAGCTCTACTCTACTACACTATGCTCTATTCTACTTTACTCTACTCTAGCCTAGCCTAGCTTAGCCTTGCCTAGCTTGGCTTAACCTAGCCAAGCCTAGCATAGCATAATAAAACCTAACTTAGCTCAACTCTACTCTACTCTCCTCTACTCCACTTTACTCTACTCTAGAATAGTCTAGTCTACTCTACGCTATCCTATCTTAGCCTACCCTAGTCTAGCCTAGCTTAGCCTATCCTAGCTTAGCCTAGCCTAACATAGCTCTACTCTACTATCTTTTACTCTACTCTACTCTAACCAGCTCTACTCTACTCTAACCTAGCTTAACCTAACCTAACCTAGCTCTACTCTATTATACTATACTCTACTCTACTCTAGCCTAGCTGAGCCTTGCTAAGCCTAGCTTCGCCTAACCTTGCTCTACTCTACTCTGCTCCACTATTCTCTCCTCTGCTCTGCTCTACTCTGATTTATCTACTCTATTACACTCTAATCTACTCTTCTATACTCTGCTTCACTCTACTCTGCTCCATTCTACTCTGCACTACTCTACTTTGCCCAACTCTACACTACTCCACTCTACTCAACTAAACTCTAGACTGCTTTAGTATTGTTTAGCCTAGTGTAGCCTACCCTAACCTAGCTCCACTCTACATTACTCTACTCTACTCCACTCTACTATAGCCTTGCTTGGCCTAGCCATCCCTTGCTTAGCCTAGCCTAGCCTAGCTTAACCTAGGTCTACTCTACTTTACTCTATTTTACTCTAATATACTCTACTCTACTCTACTTTACTCTAACTTAGCCTATCCTAGCCTAACCTGACCTAGCTCTAGTCTACTTTAATCTACTCTATCCTATTATACTCTACTATACTCTAGCCTAGCCTTACCTAACCTAGCTTAACTTTGCTCTGCTCTACTATACTCTATTATATTGTACTCTTCTCTACTTTGCTTTGCTTTGCTCTTCTCTACTTTGCTTTGCTCTACTCTACTCTACTCTACTCTACTATATGCTAGCCTAGCCTAACCTAGATCTACTTTACTCTACTATACTTTACTCTACTATACTCTAGCCCATCCTAACATAAACTTGCCTAGCCTAACCTAGCTTTGCTTTGCTCTACTCTGTTATGCTCTACTCAACTTTTCTTTGCTATACTTTTCTCTACTTTGCTTTACTCTCCTCTAATCTATTATGCTCTTCTCTCCTCTACTCTAATCAGCTCTACTTTGCTCTACTCTACTCTGCTCTGCTCTCCTCTTCTTAGCTCTACTCTACTTTGCTCTGCTTTGCGTTACTCTGCTCTGCTCTTCTACTCTGCTTTGCTTTCCTCTACTCTACTCTACTCTACTATACTCTAGCCTAGCCTAGCCTAACTTAGCTCTGCTCTACTCTACTCTACTCTACTTTACTCTACTCTACTCTAGCCTATCTTAGCCTAACCGAGCCAAGCCAAACCTAGCTTTGCTTTGCTCTACTCTGTTATGCTATACTCTACTTTACTTTGCTCTACTTTTCTCTACTCTATTCTACTATCCTTTAATCTATTCTAGCCTACCCTAGCTACCCTAACCTATCCTAGCCTAACTTAGCTCTACCTTACTATATTATACTCTACTCTACTCAACTATACTCTAACATAGCTTAGCCTAGCCTAAGCATGCTCTATGCTTCCCTACTCTACTCTACCTTACTCAAGCCTAGCCTAGTCAAGCCTATCATAGCCAAACCTAGCCTAGCTTATCCTAACCTAACCTAGCTGTACTCTACTCCACTCTACTCTACTCTACTCTATTCGGCCCTACTTGACTATACTCTAACCCAGCCTAGCCTAGCCTAACCTAACCTAACCTAGCCTTACTTAGCCTATCCTAACTTAACTCTACTCTACCAAACTCTGCTTTACTATCCCCACTCAACTCTTCTCTTCTCTCCTCTACTTTACTTTGCTCTACTCTACTCCACTCTATTCTTCTCTACTCTGCTATATACTATTCTACTTTTCTTTACTCTACACTATTATTCTCTACTCTACTCTAGCATGGTCTTCTTTGCTCTACTTAGCTCAGCTTAGCTCTACTCTACTCCACTCTATTATACTCTACTCTACTCTATTCTACTCTAGTCTAGCCTAGACTAGCCTAGTCTAACTAAGCTCTACTTTACTCTATTATTCTCTACACTACTCTACTCTACTCTACTCTAGCCTAGCTTAGCATACCCTAGCCTAGCCTAGCCTTGCCTTACTTAGCCCAACCTAACTCTACTCTAGTCTATTATACTATATTATACTCTACTTTACTCTAACCAATCCTAGCCTAACTTAGCTCTACTTTACACTACTCTAGGCTAGCCTAAGATAACCTTGCTTTGCTCTATTATGCTCTTCTCTACTCTGTTATACTTTGTTTTACTCCACTCTACTCTATTTTACTCTGCTCTACTCTACTCTGCTCTGCTCTCCTCTCCTCTCCTTTACTCTACTCTACTCAAACTTAACTTAGCCTAGCCTAACCTATCGAATCTCTACTTTACACTACTCTACTCTACCTTATTCTACTCTATTCTACTCTAGCCTAGCCTAGCCTAACCTGGCTTTGCTCTAGTTAGCTCTGCTCTACTCTTCTCTACTCTATTTTGCTTTGCTCTACTCTACACTTCTTTTCTCTGGTCTACTCTACTCTAATCAATTGTACTCTAGCCTAGCCTAACGTAACTCTAGTCTAATCTACTCTACACTACTCTGCTCTTCTCTACTCTACTCTACACTAGTCAATCTTAACTTAGCTCTACTCTATTTTTCTCTTATATGCTCTACTCTACTCTATGCTACTCTACTATTCTCTACTTTATCATCTCTCCCCTACTCTATTATGATCTTCTCTGCTTTGCTCTTATCTGCATTTCTTTAATATGCTCTGCTCTGCTTTGCTCTGCAATGCTCTACTTGTCTTTGCTCTACGCTACTCTCCTCTTTTATCTTCTCCTCTACTCTCCCCTCCTTTTCTCTTCTCTCCTCTCCTTTCCTCTCTACTGCTCTACTCTACTCTACCCTACTCTACTCTACTCAACTCCACTCTATCCTACTCTTCTTTACTCTACTCTACTATACTCGACTATATTCTACTCTACTTTACTCTAGCCTAGCTTAGCTAATCTAGCTCTACTCTTATCTACTCTAGGCTAGCATAGCCTAACTTGTGCTATCCTTGCCTAGCCTAACCTTGCCCTACTTTACTCTACTCTACCCTAACCTAGCCTACCCTAGCATATCTTAGCTCTATTGTGCTCTAAACTGCTATAGTCAATACTGCTTTAATTTAATCTACTCAACTTTACTATAATCTACTCTTCAATTCAGCTCAGCTCTACTCTGCTCTTCTCTACTCTACTCTACTCTATGCAACTCTACTCTACTCTACTCAACTCTACTTTATCTCTTCTCTCTACTTTAACTTAGCCTAGCATAACCAAACCTAACCTAACCTAACTCTACTCTACTATACTCTATTCTAACTTAGCTCTGCCTAGTCTAACCAAGCTATACTCAACTCTACCCTATTCTAGCTTAACCCCTCCTATGCTAATTTAACTTTGCTCTGCTTTGCTATGTTTTGCTCTACTCTACTCTACTCTACTCTACTCTGCTCTTCTCTACTCTGCTCTACTCTACTCTACTCTGCTCTGCTATGCTCTGCTCTACTCTTCTCTCCACTGTACTACATTCTCGTCGAGCTTAACATAGCCTAACCTAGCTCTACTCTATGCAACTCTACTCTACTATACTCTACTCTGGTCTTCTCTACTTTACTTCAATGTAACCTAGACTAACTTAGCTCTACTCAACTCTACTCTGCTCTACTCTACTCTACTCTACTATTCTTTGCTCTACTCTACTTTTCTCTACTTTGCTTTGCTCTGCTCTACTCTGCTTTAGTCTACACTACTTCTCTCTACTATGCTCTATTTTGCTCTAGCCTAGCCTAGCCTAGCTTAGCCTATCTTAGCTCTACTCTACTCTACTCTAGTCCATTCTACTCTACTATACTCTACTCTAGACTAGCTTAGACTACACTATTCTAGCCTAGCCTAGCCTAACCTAGGTTAACACAACCAAACGTAGCTCTACTCTAATCTACTCTACCTTACTCTACTCTTCTCTACTATATTAAACTGTACTCTACTCTACTCTACACTACTCTGCTCTGCTTTTCTCTTCTCTACTCTACTCTACACTATTATGCTATACAAAGCTCTGCTCTACTCTGCTTTACTCTACAATACTCTACTTTACTCTACTCCACTCTAGCCTAGCCTAGGCTAACCTTACCTTACCTATCCTAACCTAGCTCTACTCTCTTACTCTAACCTAGCCAAACCTAGCCTAGCATAGCTCTACTCTGCTATACTTTACTCTACTCTACTTTACTCTAATCTACTCCATTATATTCTACTCTAGCCTAACCTATCCGAGCCTCACCTATCCTAGACTTACCTAACCTAGCTCTGCTCTACTCTACTCTACTCTACTCTATACAATTGTACTATACTCTAGCCAAGCCTACCCAAGCCTAATGTAACCTACTCTAACTTATCTCTTCTCTACTGTAATCTTGTATATCACTCTATTGTAGCCTAGCCCAGCCTAGCCTAACCTAACCTAACCTAGCATAGTTTTGCTTTACTTTGCTCTACTCTAGCCTAGCCTAGCTTAACTTAGCCTAACCTAACCTACCTCTATTCTACTTTACTCTACTCTACTCTTCTCCACTCTACTCTACTCTACTCTTTTATGCTCTACTCTACTTTACTTTGCTCTACTCTGCCTAATCAACTCTCTTCACCTCTCCTTCACTCTCCTCTCCTCCCCTCTCCTCTCTTCTCCTCTACTCTACTCTGCTCTATTCTACTCTACTCCATTCTACTCTGCTCTACTCTACTTTATTACACCCAGCCCCACTCTACTCTACTCTACTCTACCAATCTCTACTCTACTCTACCCTACTTAGCTCTAACCTAGCCTAGCCTAACCTAACTATACTCTACTCTACTCTAGCTTATCCTAGCCTAACATCACTTTGCTCTTCTCTACTTTGCTCCACTCTACTCAGCTCTTCTCTACTCTACTTTACTCTACCATACTCTACTCTACTCTACACTACTCTCACCTAGTTTATCTTAGCCTAACCTAGTTTAACCTAAACGAGCTCTACTCTACTCTACTCTACTCTAGCCTACCTAACCTAGCTACCCTAGCCTAACTTAGCTCTATTATACTTTACTCTACATTACTTTAATGTACTCTACTCTACTCTACTATAGCTTAGCCTAACCTAGCTCTACTCTACTTTACTCTACTATATTCTATTCTACTCCACTCGCCTCTACTCAAGTACACTCTACTTTACTTTACACTACTCTAGCCTTGCATAACCTAGCCTAAGCAAACTTTACTCTACTTTATTCTACTCTATGCTACTTTGCTCTTCTTTATCGTACTCTAACTTAGGCTGGCCTAGCTTAGCCCATCGTTGCCTAGCCCAACCTAGCCAAACCTATCTCTACCTGACTCTACTCTGCTCTACTTTGCTTTGCTCTTTTCTACTCAACTCTACTCTACTCTTGCTAAGCCTTATTTAGCTTAACTAACCTAGCTCTACTCTACTCTACTTTAATCTACTCTACTCTTCTCTACTCCACTCTACTCCACCCTAGCTTAGCCTAGCCTAACCCAACCTAACCTAGCCTAGCCTTTCATAACATAACCTAGCTCTACTTACTCTATTATACTCTATTATACTCTACTATACTCTACTCTTCTCTACTCTACTCTACTCTAACCTAGCCTAGCCTAACCTTGCTCTACTCTACTTTACTCTACTCTACTCCACTCTAATATAGCATAGCTCAGCTTAGCCTAACTTTGCTCCACTCTGCTCTTCTCTGCTCTGCTTTGCTCTACTCTACTCTGCTTTTCTTTGCTCTGTTCTACTCTACTTTAGGCTAACATAGCCTAACTTAACCTGACCTAGCTTTACTCTACTATACTCTACTCGACCATACCTTAGCCTAACCAAGCCTTACCTAGCCTAGCCTGATCTGGCTCAACTCTACTCTCTCCTACTCTACTCTATTATATAATACTCTACACTACTCTACTCCACTCTATACTAATAAAATCTACTCTACCCTTTCAAATCTACTCTACTATACTTTACTCTACTTTTCTCCAGCCTAGTTTCACTAAATACTACTTTACTTTACTCGACTATACTCTACACTACTCTACTTAATAATACTCTAGCATAGCCTTTACTTTACTCTACCCTACTCTACTCTATTTAACTCTACTCTACTCTGCTCTATTCTAATCTACTTTACTCTACTCTGCTCTACTCGAGTCTAACCTAGCCTAGCCTTACCTAATTTAGCTCTACTTTACTTTACACCACTTTACTCTACTATACTCCAGCCTAGCCTATCCTAACCTAGCTCAGCTCAACTCAGCTCTATTATATTCTACTCTGCTCTGCTATCATCCACTTTTCTGTACTCTGCTCTACTCTATTCTGCTCTGCTCTAGCTTAGCCTAGCCTAAGCTAGCTCTACTCTACTCTACTCTAGTATACTTTATTATACTTTACTCTACTTAGACTATGCTATTCTTTTCTACTCTACTCTACCCCTAACCTAACCTAACCTAGCCTAGCCTAACCTAACATAGCTTTACTCTACTCTACTCTTCTATACTATACTCTACTCTATTATAATCTAATTTATTCTATTCTACTCTACTAAATTATACTCTTTTCTACTCTACTCTAACCTTGCCTAGCCTAGACTAGCTCAGCCTAACCTACCTTTACGATGCTTTACTTTGCTCTGCTCTACTCTGTCCTACTCTATTCTACTATGTTCTACTCTGCTCTTCTCTACTATGATCTTCTCTACTCTTGTCTACTCTTGTCTCTTTTGTTCAACTCTGCTCTACTCTACTCTACTTTATTTTATTCTATTCTGATCTACTCTAGTTTACTCTACTCTACCCTACTCTAATATAGCATAGTGTAGCCCACCCTAGCCCAATCTATCTCTACTCTACTTTGATCTTCTCTACTCTACTCTGTTATGTTATATTCTACTCTACTCCAATCAACTCTACTCCACTCTACTCAACTCAACTCTAACCTAGCCTAGCTTAACCTGACTCTACTCTACTCTACTCTAGCCCAGCCAAGCTTCGCCTAGCCTAGACTAACTCTTCTCCACTCTATTGCTCAGCTTTTCCCTTTTTTGCTCTACTCGGCTCTACTCTTCTCTGTTATGCTTTGCTCTACTTTGATTTGCTCTGCTCGGCTATGCACTGCTTTATTCTGCTCTACTTTACTATACTCTACCATGCTCTACCCTAATCAAGCCTAAACTAGCTTAACCATCCCCTACTTTACTCTACTCTGCTTTAATCTCCGCTGCTCAGCTTAGCTCAACTTAGCTCTACTCTTTTTACTCTACTATGCTTTTTATGCTCTACTCTATTCTACTATACTCTGCTCTTCCTTGCCCAACACTACTCCACTATACTCTACTCTACTCTACTCTACTCTATGTTATTGTACTCTACTACATTCTAGCCTAGTTTAGGCTAGGCTAGTCGAGTATGGCTTAACCTAGCTCTATACTACTTTGCTTTACTCTACCCTAATCTACTCTATTCTACTTAAGCCTAGTATAGCCTAGCCTAGCCTATCCGAGCCTAACCTAGCCCTACTTTACTTTACTCTACTCTACTCTACTCCAATCTTTTATACTCTACTATTCTCTCCTCTGACTAAGCTTAGCTTAGCCTAACATAACCTAGCTCTATACCACTCTACTTAAGTCTAGCATAGCCTAGCCTAGCCTAACCTAGCTCTACTCTACTTTACTCTACCCTACTCTACTCTACCCAAATCTTCTATACTCTACTATACTCTACTCTAACTTAGCCTAGCCTAGCCTAACATAACACAACTCTACTCTTTTCTACTCTACTCTATTCTATTCTGTTCTTCTCTAGCTTGGCCTAGCCTAGCCTAGGCTATTGTTGCCTACCCTAGCCTCACCTTGCCAAGCTTAACCTAGCTCTACTCTACTCTACTTTACTCTAACCTAGCCTAACCAAGGCTAACCTAGCTCTAATCTATTATACTCTTCTCTACTCTACCCTACTCTACTATGCTCTACTCTATTATGTCTTTCTCTGCTCTACTATGCTTTCTTCTGCTCTACTCTACTTTGCTCTGCTCTACTTTGCTCTACTCCACTCTACTCTCATCTAGCCTAGTTTAGCCTAACATAGCTCTACTCTACTCTACTCTAGCCTAGCCTGGCCTAACCAAGCCTACTCTAGCCTATCCTAGCCTAGCATAACCTAATCTAGCTCTACTCCACTCTACTCTATTCTACTCGAGCCTAGCCTAGCCTAGCTTAGCCTACCCTAACCTAGCCTAGCCTAACTTAGCTCTACTCTATGCTACCCAATTCTACTCTACTCTATTTTTCTCTACCTTAGCCTAACTTAGCCTTACCTACCCTAGCTTAACTTAGCTTTGCTCTACTCTACTCTACTCTACTCTACATTGCTTTACTCTCCTCTCCCCTCCTCTCCTCTCCTCTACTCTGCTCTACTTTGCTCTACTCTACCCTACTCTACTCTACTCTATCCTACTCTACTCTACTCTACTCAACTTTACTCTACACTAAACTAATAAGTACTACTCTACTCTGCTAACTTAGCCTGGCTTAGCATAGCTTAACCTAGCTTTTCTCTACTCTACTCTACTCTACTCGATTCATGCCTACCTATCTTAGCCTACTCAAACATCGCTCTACTCTTCTTTGCTTTACCCTACTCTGCTTTGCTCTACTCTACCCTACTCTACTTCACTCCATTGTACTCTTGCCTAACCTAGATTAACTTAGCTCTACTACACTCTACTCTACTATTTCTTAGCCTTGCCTATCTTAACCTAACTTATTCTAGCCTAGCCTAGACTAACCTAGCTCAACTCTACTCTACACTCCTCTACTCTACTCCACTCAACCCAACTCTACTCTACTATACTCTACTCTTCTCTATTCTACTCTAACCTAGCCCAACCTAGTATAGCCTAACCTAGCTCTATTCTACTCTACTCTACTCTACTTTACCCTACTTTACTCTACTCTACTCTAACCTAGCCTAGTCTAGCTTAGTGTTGCCTTGCCTAGCCTAGAAGTGCCTAACCTTTCTTTGCTTTGCTTTGCTCAGCTTTCCTCTGCTCTACTCTGTCTGCTTTGCTCCACACCACTATGATATACTCGACTGTACTCTGTGCTGTCCTACTATACTGTATTGTACTCTACTCTACTTTAATCTAACCTAACCTCACTAAACCTAACCAAGCCTAGCTCTACTCTACTCTACTCTAACCAAGCCATGATATCCTTACCTAACCTAGCTCTACTCTACTCTACTCTACTCTAATCTACTATACTATGCTCTACTTTGCTCTTCTCTACTCTACTGTACTATGCTCTATTCTTCTCAACTTTGCTCTACTCTACTCTACTCTAATCTACTCTACTATGCTCTATTCTACTGTATTCTAGTATAGTTTAGCCTAGTCTAGCCTAACATAGCCTAACCTAGCTCTACTCTACTCTTTCCTAGCTTAGCTTAGCTTAGCCTAGCATTGCTTAACCAAGCTGTACTATGCTCTGCACTACTCTACTCTACTCTGCTCTGCTCTGTATTGCCTACTCTACTCTTCTACTCTACTCTGCTCTACTTTGTTATACTCTGCTCTGCTCTACTCTGCTCTACTCTACTCTGCTCTACTCTACTTTACTCTACTTTACTTTGCTTTACTCTGCTCTACTTTACTCTACTCTACTCTACTCTACTCCACTCTACTCTATTTCACTCTACTCTACTCTACTTTATTCTAGCATAACTTAGCCTTGCCTAACCTAGCTCTACTTTACTCTACTCTACTTTAATCTATCTTAGCATAGCTTAGCCTCGCTTAGCTTACCCTAGCCTAGCCTAAGTTAGCTCTACTTTTTTCTACTCTACTCTCCTCTACTCCAACCCATCATAGCCTTTTTTAGCCTTATTTAGCCTAACTTAGCTCTATTATGTTCTACTCTACTTTGCTATGCTCTGCTCTGCTATGCTCTACTCTACTCTGCTCCTTTCCATTATGCTCTACTCTTCTCTACTTTACTATGCTCTACTCTATACTCCAGCCTAGCCTAACCTAGCTCCACTTTACGTTATCTTACTCTACTCTACTCTAGCCCAACTTAGCCTACGATACCCTAGCCTTGGCTCGCCAAGCTTAGGCTAGCATATCTTACCACTACTCTACTCTAATTTACTATACTCTACTCTACTCTACAAGACTTTACTCTACTCTACATATCCTAACATAACCAATCCTAAGATAACCTAGCCTGAATTAGCTTAACCAAACTTTGTTATCCTTTTCTCTACTCTACTATACTCTGCTCTACTCTGCTTTGCTCTAATTTGCTCTACTGTGCTCTACTTTGCTCTACTCTGCTCTACTCTACTCAACTCAACTCAACTCTACTCTACTCTAGCCTAACCTAGCTTATCCTAGTCTACCCTAGCATAGCTTAACCTTGCTCTATTATACTTTACTCTTCTCTACTCTACTATAGCTTAGCCTATCCTAACCTAGCCTATCCAAACTTAGCTCAGCTAAAGTTAGCTTTGCTCTACTCTATTCTACTCTACTCTTTTCCAATCCACTCTATTATAGCCTAGCATAAAATAGCCTAGCAATTCCTAGCCTAGCTTAGCCTAGCCAAACCTAGCTTTACCCTACTTATATCCATTATACTCTACTCTAACTTTGCCTAGCTTAGCATATCCTAACCTAGCTCTACTCTACTCTACTCCATTTTACTTTATTCTACTCTAACCTAGCCTAGACTAACATTACTCTGCTTAGGTCTACCCTACTCTATTTTGCTTTGCTCTGCTCTACTCAGCTCTTTTATAGGCTACTATGCTCTGCTCTTCTCCACTCAACTCTACTCTGTCCTACCCTGCTCTTCTTGTCTCTAATATACTTTGCTCTGCTCTACTCTTTTATGCTCTTCTCTACTCTACTCTTGTCTGCTCTTCTCTGTCTTGCTCTGTTGTACTCTACTCTACTCTTCTCTACTCTCCTCTAGTCAACTCTACCCAACTATACTCTACTCTACTCTACTTTACTATAGCCTAGCCTAACCGAACCTAGCCTACCCTATCCTAGCTCAGCCGAGCCTAGCCTTATTATACTCTACTTTACTCTATTCTTCTCTCCTCTACTCTAATCAACTCTACCCTACTCTACTCTACTATATTATACTCTACTCTACTTTACTCTAACCTAGCCAAGCCAAACCCAACATAGCTCTACTCTACTCTGTTCTTCTATACTCTACTCTACTCTACTCTACTCTACCATAGCCTAACCAAGCTCTACTCTACTCTACTCTGCACTACTCTACTCTACTCTACTCTACTCTAGTCAACTCTAGCCTAGTTTACCAAAGCCTTATTGTGCATAACATATCTATACTATATTCTACTCTACTATACTCTAGTTTACCCTATCATAGCCAAGCTTACCTTAGCCTAGCTTAGCCTAAACTGACTTAGCTATACTTTACTCTATTATACTATATTCTACTCTATTATACTCTACTCTACTCTACTCTGCTCTACTCTACTCTACTCTAACCTAGCCTAGCCTAGCTTAAACTTGCTCTAGTTTACTCTACTCTAGGCTAGCCTAGTCATGTCTTGCTCAGCTTAGCCTAACCAAGCTCTGCTCTATCTACTATATTCTGCTATATTTTTGTCTACTTTGCTCTGCTCAGCTAAGCTCAGCTCTACTCTACTCTATTATACTCTAACCTAGCCTAGCCTAATGTAGTTATACTCTACTCTACTATACTCTACTCTAACCAATCCTAGCCTAGACTAGCCTAGCCTAACCTAGCTTAGCCAATCTTAGCCAAGCCTAGCCTAACTTAGCCTAACTTAGCTCTACTCTACTCTACTCCACTCCACTCTACTCTATTATTTTCCACTCTTCTCCACTCTTCTCTACTCTACACTACCTTACTCTACTCAAACCAAGCCTAGCTTAGTCAAGCCCAATTGAGCTCTAGACTACACTACCCTAGGCTAGCCAATCCTAGCCTAGCATAACCTAACCTTACTTTGCTCTACTTTGCTCTGCTTTGCTCTACTCTACTCTACACTACTCTTTTTTGCTCTGCTATACTTAGCTCTACTCTGATATTCTCTACTCTACTCTTATCTACTCTACTCCATTATACTCCATCATAGCCTAGACTAACCTACGTATACTCTACTCTACTCTACTTTACTCTAGCCTAGCTTAGCTTACTATAGCCTAGCCTTGCCTTGCCTAGTTGAACATAGCTATACTCCACTTTACTCAACTCTAGTCTACTCTACTTTACTCAAGCCTAGCATAGCCTAACCTAGCCTAACCTAACCTAACCTTGCTCTACTCTACTTTATTCTACTCTACTCTAGCCTAGCCTAGACTAGACTGGCATAGTGTAGACTATCCAACCTCTACTCTTCTCTATGCTACTCAGCTCTACTCTGGTCTACTCTATACTACTCAGCTCTACTCTACTCAACTCTACTCTACTCTGTATTGCTCTGCTCCACTCTTCTACTCTGCTTTTCTTTATTTTGCCTTACTTTACTCTATTAAGCTCTACTCTGCTCTCCTCTCCTCTACTTTACTCTACTCTGCTCTGCTCTACTCTACTCTACTCTACTCTAATCTACTTTATTATATGCTACTTTACTCCACTTTACTCAGGCCTAACAGAGCCTAACCTAACCTAACCTAACCTAACCTTGCTCTACTCTACTTTATTCTACTATACTCTAGCCTAGCTCAGATTGGCATAGCGTAGACTATCCAACCTATACTCTGCTCTATGCTACTCTGCTCTACTCTACTCTACTCTGTACTACTCTGCTCTACTCTCCTCTACTCTGTATTGCTTTGCTCTACTCTTCTACTCTGCACTTCTCTATTTTGCCTTGCTCTACTCTACTCAGCTCTACTCCGCTCTCCTTTCCTCTACTCTACTCTACTCTACTCTAATCTGCTCTATTATATGCTACTCTACCCTACTCTTCTCTACTCTAGTCTACTCGACTCTACTCTACTCTAGCCTAGCCTCACATAACTTAATCAAACTCTACTCTACATTACTCTACTCTACTCTTGCCTATTCTTACATTTTATATCAAAGCCTAGCCTAGCCAAACCTAGCTCTACTCTACTATACTCTACTCTACTCTACTCTAGCTTTCCCTTGCCTATATTTGCTATACTCCACATTATTATACTTTAATATTTACTCTAGCCTAGCCAAACTTAGCTTAGCCTAACTTAGCTTAGCATAACCTAGATTTACTCTACTCTACTATACTCTACTCTAGCCTAACCCAGCATTGCCTACCATAGCCTAGCTTAGCATGCCTAACCTAACTCTACTCTACTCTAATCTACTCTACTTTGTTCTACTCAACTTTGCTCTACTCTACTCAACTATAACCTGGCCAAGCCTAGCCTTTCCTAAACTAGGCTAACCTAACTTAACTTCGCTCTACTTTGCTTTCCTTTGCTTTACTCTGCTCTACTCTGCTCTTCTCTGATCGACTCTACTCTACTCTACTCTTCTTTACTCTGCTCTACTCTACACTACTCTACTCTAGCCTACCATAGCTTATGCTAACCTAGCTTTAGTTTATACTACTACAATCTACTCTACTATACTACACATTTGTTAGCCTACCTTAGCCTAGATTAGCCCAACCAAACCTTGCTCTACTATACTCTACTCTACCCTACTCTACTCTACTCTATTCTACTCTACTTTACTCTAGCCTAGTCGAGCCTTCCTAGCCTACCCTAGCCTCGCCTAACCTAGCCTAACCTTACTCTACTCTACTCTAGCCTAGCCTAGCCTATCCTAGCATAGCTTAACTTAGCTCTACTCTACTTTACTCTATGCTAATCTACTCTACTATACTTATCCAGCCTAGCATAGCTTAACCTAGCTCTATCCTACTCTACATTACTCCACTCTACTCTTGGCTGGCATAGCCTACCCTAGCTTAGCCCAAAAAAACCTAACTCTAATATTCTCTACCTTACTCTACTCTACTTTACTCTACTTTATTCAACCCTACTCTAGCCTTCCCTAGCCTAGCCTAACCTGGCTCTGCTCTACTTTACTCTATTCTAACTTAGCCTAGCCTAGCTTATCCTAACCTAGCTCTACTCTACTCAAAATTACTCCACTCTATTCTAGTCTACTCTATTCTAGCCCTAGTGTAACCCATCTTTGCTGTAGCCTACTGTACTCTACTATACTATGCTCAATTTCCTTTTGCTCTGTACTACTCTACTCTACTCTATTCTATTCTATTCTAGCCTTACTTAGCCTATCTTAACCTAGCCAAGCTTAACCAAGGTCTACTCTACTCTACTATACTCTACCATAGCATCGCCTTGCCTAACCTAATTCTGCTCTACTCTGCTTCCTTTACTTTGCTCCGTTGTACTCTACTCTACTCTACTCCACTCTACTCTCCTCTATTCTATTCTACTCTACTCTACTCTACTCTACTCTATTCCATACTACTCTACTCTAGCCCAGCCTTGTATATCCTAACCAAGCTCTACTCTACTCTACTCGACCATAGCCTAGCCCATCCTACCCTAACCTAGCATAGCCTAGTCTAACCAGGCCTAGCTTAGCCTAACCCAACTCTACTATGCTTTCCTCTGCTCTACACTACTAAACTCTTCTCTACACTGCTCTACTCCTCTCTACTCTACTCTATTATACTATTCTCTACTCTACTTTGCTTTGCCCTTCTATGCTCTACTATGCTATACACTGCTCTGCTCTACTCTACTCTAGCCTATTCTAAGCTAGCCTAGTCTAGCATAATCGAGCTATACTCTATCTACTCTAACCAATCCTAGCCTACCCTAGCCTAAACTAGCAAAACACTTATCTACTCAACTCTCTATACTCTACTATACACTAACCTAGCTTAGCCTAGCCTGACCTAACCTAGCTCTATTTACTCTACTATGCTCTAGCATAGCTTAGCCTAGCTTAGCCTAGCCTTGCCTTACCTCACCTGGCTGAGCCTAACATAACACTACTTAGCTCAACTCTACCCTACTCTACTCTACTCTATTTTTCTCTACTCTACTACACTCTGCTCTGCTACACTCTAGCTTAGCATAGCATAACCTAACTCTACCTTACGCTACTTTACTCTACTCTACTATACTATATTATAGCTTAGCATAACCTAGTCTAGTCTATCCTTGCCTAGCCTAGCCAAACTTAGCTCATCTCCTTGCTACTCTACTCTGCTCTACTATACTCTACTCTAACTTAGCTAAAATCTACTCTACCCTTAATAGTATACTCTACTCTACTCCACCCTTGCCTAGTCTATCCCTGTCTGACCTAGCGTAGCATAGCTTAGCCTAGCCTAACCTTGCTCTGCTTTGTTCTACTCTACTCTGCTTTACTCTACTCTACTTTTCTCTACTCTATTCTACTCTACTTTGCTCTGCTCTACTATGCTCTACTCCATTCTCCTCTACTCTACACTACTCTCCTCTCCTCTCATTTACTCTACTCTACTCCATGCCACTCTACTCTAACCTAACCTTGCCTAGCCTAGCCTAACCCTGCTCTACTCTATACTACTCTACTCAAGCCTAGCCTATCCTAGCTCTGCTTTACTCTGCTTTGCTCTACTCTGCTTTGCACTTCTTTCTAGTTTGCTATGCTCTACTCAATTCCACTCTACTCTATTATACTCTATTAAACTCTAGCCTAGCCTGACCAAGCCTAGCCTATCTTAGGCTAGGCTAAACAAACCTAGCTATACTCTACCCTACTCTACTCCAGCCTAACCTAAACTAACTCTACTATACTCTATTCTACTCTACTATATTATACTCTACACTAGTCTACTCCATTCTACTCTACTCTACTCTAACCTAGCCTAGCCTAACCTAACCTTGTGTAACTTTTCCTAACCTAGTTCTACTATGCTTTGGTTTGCTCTGCTCTACTCTACTCTGCTATACTTTACTCTTCTCTGCTCTACTCTACTCTACTTTACTCTTCTATGCTCTTCTCTACTTTGCTCTATTATGCTATGCTCTACTATATTCTTCCCTACTCAGCTCTACTCTATTGTACTCTGTTTTGCTTTTCTCTGCACTGTAATTTTCTACTTTGCTTTGCTCTACTCTACTCTATACTACTCTACTCTGCTCTTCTATACTATACCCTATTCTAGCCTAGCTTACCTTAGCCTAGTCTAGCCTAACCTAACCAAGTTGTAGTCTACTCTATTCTACTCTACTCTACTCTACTCTACTCTAACCTAACTTAGTCGAGCAAAGCTCTGCTCTGCTCTACTCTACTATGCTCTGCTTTGCTCTACTCTACTCTATTCTACTTTACTCTATTCTACTCTACTATTATCTGCTCTGTTCGGCTCTACTCTACTATACTCTACTTTACTCTTCTCTAGTCTACTCTACTTTAGCCGAGCCTAACCTAACGTAGCTCATCTCTAATCTACTCTACTCTACTCTACTCTACTCGACTCGAGCCTAGCCTAACTTGCTTAATTAGCTTAGCCTCACCTAGCTCTACCATGCTCCACTCTACTATACTCTAGTTTGCTCTGCTCTACTCTACTTTGCTCTACTTTGCTTTGCTCTTCTTTGGTCTGCTCTACTTTTCTCTACTCTACTTTACTCTATTTTAGCCAAGCCTAGCTTCGCTTAGCCTAACCCAACCTAGCTCTACTCAACTCAACTCTACTCTACTCTACTCTACTCAAGCCTAGGCTGACCTAACCTAGCCCAGCTTAACTTTAGCTAGCTCTACTCTACTCTACTCTACTCTACTCTACTCTACCATATTATACTCTACTCTACTTTACTCTACTCAACTCTTCTTTACTCTACTCTACTTTAACGTCACCTAACCGAGCCTAACTTAGCCTAACCTCGATCTACTATACTATGCTCTACTCTTCTCGACTCTACTTTGCTTTGCTCTTCTCTATTCTACTCTACTCTACTCTACTCTACTCTCTTATTCTCTTCTCTACTTTACTCTACTATACTCTACTCCACTTTGCTCTACTCAGCCTGACTATATTCTACTCTTCTCTACTTTATTGTACTCTATCCTTGCCTAGCCTAACCTAACTAGCTCTATTCTACACTACTTTACTTTACTCTAACCTAGCCTTGCCTAGCTTAGCCTACCCTAACCTAGCCTCAGCTAGCCTAACCTAACTTAGCTCGATTTTACTCTACTCTACTTTAGCTTAGACTAGCCAAACATTGCTCTACTCTGCTCTACATTTCTCTACTCTGCTCTACTTTTCTCTACTCTACTCTACTCATCTCTGCTCTACACTACTCAGCTCTACTATGCTAATCTCTGTGCACCATTACTCTACTCTAGCCTAGCCTAGCCAAGCCTAACCTAGCTTCACTCTACTCTACTGTGCTTTACTCTTCTCTACTCTAGCCTAGCCTAGCCTAGCTGAGCCCAACTTAAGCTAACTCTACTCTACTCTAATTTACTTTACTCTACTTTAACATACCCTAGCCTAGCTTAACCTAACTCTTCTCTACTCTACTATATACTTCTCTACTCTACTCTACTTTACTCTAACCTAGGCTAGGCTAGGTTGAGTAGAGTATAGTAGAGTAGAGTAGATTTGAGTTGAGTAGAGTAGAGTAGAGTTGAGCTAGTTTAGGCTAGGCTAGGTTAAGTTAGGTTAGAGTAGAATATATGTTACACCCCATGTTTTTCCTAGGCTGATTTTTGGCATATATTATTTTTATTTTTTTTTTTACATATAGACAGCTCAGATCGTCCCTTACCAACCTGAGTAGCCTACGAAAAACATAGGATATAACACATCATTACACACCTACTTTCCTTAACAATGTGGATCCCATCTCCCGGGTACACCGTCAAATCAGGATTCATGACTCCTGAATTAACTGATGAACTCGTGCAATGTTACTCCTACTAGACCCAATACTCCTAACCTATACTGGTAGGAGAACCGATCTAATAGAAGTCTGAACCCCCACGGTTAAGTTCCATAGTCATGTAATGACCTCACCATCAAAAATAAAATACATAACATCCTCAGATAAAATATGGCACTCCACACACTATACTACCAAGGCAATAAAATAAAATAGTGAATGGAAACTACATCACAAGAATAAGATCCAAGTCCAACAAATACAATATCATCCAACTAGATACATAAGTCAGAATCACCCTCACATATTACATGACATAAGGATAACAGTCTCCCTGAATACATCCAATAGTATCAATCACACTAACCAAAATGTCTCAGAAAATCACAGATCAGATATCCTCCATTAGCCTGCTGACCACGATCCCACCTAATCTGGGTGGCGTCAAGGCTGTCGAGTCGCTGGAAAAATATAGATAATAAAGGAGTGAGCTACGCCCAGTAGGAAAGACAGCTAGTAAAAACTCACATGCAAGAGAAGGATAATAGCAAGAGTATAGGAATACAGCATAACAATGTAGGGTGGAAAGGCACTCTCAGTCCCAGACTCTGACCAACCACAGTCACGCCAGAGTAGCTCTCCTCTGGGCTTCCAGGTAGCATGCCAGTGGGATCGCCCATCTCGAAACATGCATGGCGCTTAGGCAAAGCATGCCAGTGGGATAAGCCCATCTCGAAACACGCATCATAACGCCTAGCACCCGACACCTCAGCGTCTATGTAGCATGCCAGTGGGATTGCCCATCTCGAAACACGCATGGCGCCTAGGCAAAGCATGCCAGTGGGATAGCCCATCTCGAAACACGCATCACAACCTAGCCTGGGGTTCCAGGTAGCATGCCAGATGGATATGCCCATCTCGAAACACGCATGGCGCCTACCAGTCACATGTACACTGTGGAAGCTAAGTCTGAACCGCACAGTTACCTACCACAACTACCCTAAAACATCATATAGGGTCTATAGTAGTCCGGTCCAATATGCCAATCCGTGAAATATGCCAACACTGAGTAAACTGACTCAAACCATGCCATTTCCATCCAAACAACACAAACTGTACCAAAATTCTGACTATTCTGGTAGCACTTATCCAAGTGTCACACTTCCTTCCAACTAATCCAGCTGCACTGAATTTATGGATAATTTCCAACAGTCAATTTCAACTTGGCTATGTGATTTCCTAAAATCACCTTTTTCTCACTTCAGGATATTTTTAAATTCCAAAATCAATTTCCGCCCTTTATCCATTCTCCGAAATTCGGAATAAATTTCCGAATAAAATTTAAATTCCACATATATCCTTTTTCCAAAAATTCGGATTAATTTCCGAAATTAAATTTTCCTACGCGCCGCGCCGTTCGTCCGCGCCGAATCTCCTGAACCGGATCTCGCCACCGATTCGGGTCTTCACGCTGAATCGAGAACCCACCGGTCGAATATTTAATCCAAATTTCCAGCCGACGTTTAGCATTTAATTATTAATAAATATTGAATAATTACAATTACTTAATTAAATAGACCGTAATTAATCTAATCCATCTCCTTCCTCCGCCCGGCGCCCGCGAAACCCTACCCGACGATTCCTCCGGGAAAATTCAGTTTTCCCCGTCGATTTCCGGCGACCGAGATCAAGGAGAAACAAAATCCGATGTTCGTACTATCCTAATGTTTCAATAATGCCACTAATTTCTAAGGTTCAATCAAAATTTCTGCCGAAGTTTCATCCGATCCCCATTTTAACAATCTATGAAATTAAACAAATTTCAGCATTTGATACTATCTTAACATGATTAAAGCACATAATCGAATCAACACATGCTCGGTAAAATTTCCGAATTCGGCGGGTATAATTTTTTCGAAAACCCTAAAATGCTAAAATCAATAATTTGCATTAATAAATTTCAAAAACCACAATCCGCATGCTCTGGTAGCTATTTGCAAAATAATCCATATTTTTAATTTGCTAAATAACTAATTTAAATCTGAATTTCCTACCTAACTAATTTTCCGGCGAAATAGAAATTTTCCAGAAATCCAAAAATTGTAAAAGACGCAAATTAGCATTCAACTAAGTCCAATTTTTCATCCACATGCTTGATTTCATTAAGCAAAATATTCCATGCTTTTAATTTCTACTAATTAACTAATTTAAAACCGAATTTCCTACCTTTCTTCTCCGGCGACGGTGAAGCTCGCACGCGACCAACCGCTGCTCCTCGCCGAACGAAACCGGTACCAATCGATTCTCCTCGGTCCCGCAACCTCCAGGTACAAAAAGCCCCTTGAAAGGCTGCCGGAAATCACCGCCGTTCGCCGCGAACACCTCGTCTCTCGCCGCCGTTCGAAACCCTAAAGTCCGAAACAGTTCAGGTTAAATACCCAGCTTAAACCGGTAATAACCCGTTAAGAATCCATTAAGCGCCGGTTGACTTTCTAATAACGCCGCTTAACCCCGATCAGCCGGTTAATCTCCACCGCTGTTCTCGTCCGTCCGATCCGCTTATCCGCGGCTTATCCAACCGCACGTGCAAACGTACTCGGTGAACCGCCCTCGCCTTCGCTGAACCGCTTCGGTCCGGTTCACGCGCGGTAAAAACCAAATTCCGGTTTAAAAATCTAATGGACCGATTTAAAGAGATTTTCGAATTTCCAAAAATCCAATTAAACAGGGAAAATTACTTAAAAATTTCCTCGGTGCTCCGAAAAATCCCCAGAAAATTTCAAAAATTCCAACAGCCTCCAATTGAGCTCCTGGCTCATCCTACTGTCGATCTGAAGTCATCCAAGCCACAATTGAATTATTGAAGATTAAACATATAATATTTTACCGGTTATAACAATATAATTGAGTAGAATAGAATAGAGTAGTGTAGAATAGAGTAGAGTAGAGTAGAGTAGAGCTAGGTTAGGCTAAGTTGGGCTA
Organism: Vanilla planifolia; assembly: GCA_023846275.1. Lineage (NCBI taxonomy): Eukaryota > Viridiplantae > Streptophyta > Magnoliopsida > Asparagales > Orchidaceae > Vanilla > Vanilla planifolia. Next base: position 43,982 of record JAIUJO010002526.1, read on the forward strand.
AGTTACAATAAAGTAGAGTAGAGTAGAGGAGAGTTGAAGAGAGTAGAGCAGAGTTGAGCAAAGTAGAGCAAAGAAGAGTAGAGTAGGGAAGAGTAGAGAGGAGTAGAGTAGAGTAGAGAAAAGTTGAGCAGAGGAGAGGAGCAAAGCATAAAAAAGTAAGGTGAGGCTAAGATAGGCTAAGCTAGGCCTAGCTAAGGTATGTTAAAGTGGAGTAGAATAGGGTAGAGTTAAGCTAGGCTAGGCTAAGTTAGAGTAGTATGGTAGAGTAGAGTAATATAGAGTGGAGCTAGGTTAAGCTAAGCTAGAGTAGGTTAGGCTAGGATAAGCTAGGCTTGGCTAAGCTAGTATGTAGTATAGTAGATTAGAGTAGAGCTTGATTAAGCTAGGCTAGGCTAAGCTAGTGTATACTAGAGTAGAGTAGAATAGATTAGAGTAGAGCTGAGCTGAGCTGAGCAAAGTATGGTAGATTAGAGCAAAGAAGAGAAGAACCGAGTAGAGAAGAGAAGAGTGGAGTAGAGCATAGCAGAGTATAACAAGATTTGGCTAAGCTAGGCTAGGCTAAGCTAGGTTTGGCTAGGTTAGAGTAGAGTACAGTATAGTATGGTATAGTAGAGTAGAGTAGAGGTAGGTTAGGCTAGGCTAAGCAAGGCTAACCTAGGCTAAACGAGGTTAGCCTAGGAAAGAGTAGAGTCGTGCAATATAGAGCAGAGTAGAATTGGGCAGAGTAGAGTAAAATAGACTTGAGTGAGTTAGAGTGGGGTAGAGTAGGGCAGAGTAGAGTAGAGAAGAGTAGAGTAGAGCAAAGCAAGGTTAGGCTAGGCTAGGCTAGAGTTTAGTAGAGTATAATAGAGTAGAGTAGAGCTAGGTTAGGTTAGGTTTAGTTAAAGTAGAGTACAATAGAGTAGAATAGAGTAGAGTAGAGTGGATAAGAGTAGAGTAGTGCAAGGTTAAGTAAAGTTAGCATAGAGTGGAGTATGTTGGGTTAGGCTAGGCTAAAATAGAGAAAAGTATAGTAGAGTAGGGTAGAGTAGAGCAGAGCAGAGCAGAGAAGAGTAGAGCAAAGTAAAGCATAGCATAGTAGAGAAGATAAGAGAAGTGTAGAACAATACAGAATGGAGCTAGGTTAGGCTAGGCTTGGTTAATTTATGCTAGGTTATACTATGATAGAGTAGAGTATAGTACAATAGAGTAGAGAAAGTTTAGGTTAAGCTAGGCAATGCTAAACTAAGCTAGAGTTGACTAAAGTAAACTAGAGTCGAGTAGAGTATATTAGTATAGAGTAGAGTGGGGCAGAGAAAAAAAGAATTGAGTGGAGTAGAATAGAGTAGAGTAGGGTAGAGCAAAGTAGAGAAAAACAAAGTAGAGTGGAGTAGAGTTAGGTTAGGCTAGGCTAGGCTAAGTTAGGCTAAGACAGGGTAAGCTAGGTTAAAGTAGTAAAGTACACTAGAGTATGTTGAGTAGAGCTAGTTTAGGCTAGGTTTAGCTAGGTTAGGCTAGGCTAAGCTTAGCAAGAGTAAAGAAGAATAGAGCATAGCAGAGTATAATAGAGCATAGTAGAGTATAACAGGGCGTAGTAAAGCAGAGCATAGAAGAGCAGAGCAGACCACAATAGAGCAAAATAGTGTAGAGTTGAGTAGAGTAAAAATAGTAAAGGATAAAAGAGCAGAGCAGAGAAGAGAAAAGTAGAGTAGAGTAGGCCAGAACAGATCGACATAGACCATAGCTTAGCTTTGTTAGGCTAAGTTAGGTTAGGCTAGGCTAGAGTTGAGTAGAGTATAATAGAGTAGAGGAGAGTATTGTTAGGTTAGGTTAGGCTAGTCTAAGCAAGAGTAGAGTAAAATAGAGTAGAGTAGAGTAGAGCAGAGCTAAGTAGAGCAGAGCAGAGTAAAGTAGAGAAGAGTAGAGCAGAGTAGAGTAGAGCTAAACTAAGCAAAGTAGAGTAGAGTAGAGCAAAGCAGAGAAGATCAGAGTAGAGCTACGTTAGGTAGGCTAAGCTAGTGTAGAGTAGAATATAGTAGAGTAGAGTTGAGTAAAATAGAGTCGAGTAGAATAAAGTAGAGTTTTTCCAAGGTATGCTAGGTTAGGCTATGCTAGGCTAAAGTAGAGTAAAGTGGAATAGAGTAGAGCTAGGTTAAGCAAGGCTATGCGAGGTTAGAGTAGAGTAGAGCTGAGTAGACTAAGGTAGATTAGGGTAGAGTAGAGTAGAGTAGAGTTGAACAAAGTAGGGTAGAGTTAAGGTTAATAAAGGCTAGGCTAGAGTGTTATTTAGTAGAGTAGTGTAGAGATGAATATGGTATAGTAGAGTATAATGGAGTATAGTGGAATAGTACATGGCTAGGCTAGGTTAGAGAAAAGAAGAGTAAAGTAAAGTAGCATAGAGTATAATATAATAGAGTAGATTAGAGCTAAGTTAGGCTAGGCTAAGCAAGGCAAGGTTAGGCTAAGTTAGAGTAGAGTAGAGTAGATTAGAGTAGAGTATAGCTAGGTTAGGTAAGGCTAGGCTAAGCTAGGCTAGAGTATTATAGAAAAGAGCTGAGTAGAGTAGAGTAGAGTAGGGCAAAGCAGAGCAATATGTAGTTGAGCAGAGTAGAGCTAGATTAGGCTAAGCTAGGCTAGAGGTTAAAGAGTGTAATAGAGTAAAGTTAGGTTAGGCAGGGCTAAACTAGGGTATTTTAAATTATAATAGTATAAAGTAGAGCAAAGTATAGTAGAGTATAGTATAGTAAAGTAGATCTAGGTTAAGCTAGGTTATACGAAGATAAGTTAGGCTAGGCTAGGTTAGAGTAGAGTAGAGTAGAGAAGAGTAGAGTAGAGCAGAGTAGAGTATAGAATTTTAGGTTAGGTTTGTCAAGGCTAGGCAAAAATAGAGTAGCACAGAGCAGAATGGAGCAAAGCAGAGTAGAGCAGAGAAAAGCAGAGTGTAGCAGAGCAGAGAAGAGCAAAGCAGAGCAGAGCTAAGTTAGGCTAGGTTGGGCTAGGTATGTCTAGGATCGACTAGGTTAGGCTAAAGCTGGGCTAGGCTAGAGTGGAGTATAGTAGAGTAAAGCTGGATTAAGTTAGGTTATGCTAGGTCAAGTTAGAATAGAGTAGAGTAGTGTAGAGCTAGGTTAAGTTATGTTAGGCAAGGTTAGTATAGAGTAGGGTAGAGTAGAGTAAAATAGAGTAGAGTAGAGTAGAGTAGAGGGGAGTAAAGTTGAGTTAGGTTAGGCTAGGCTAGGCTCGACTTGGCTGTGCTAGCATAACCTTTGATAGGCTAGGCTGGAGTAGAGTAGAGTAGAGAAGAGTAGAGCAGAGCAAAGTAGAGTATAGCATAATAGAGAATAGAGCAGAGTAGAGTAAAGCAGAGTAGAGCCAAGTAGAGCTTAGTTAGGCTAAGCTAGGCTTGGTTAGGGTAGAGTAGAGTATAGTAGAGTAGAGTAGAGTTGAGTAGAGTGCTATAGTGTAGAGTGGAGCTAGGTTAAGTTTTGCTAGACATGGCTAAGCTTGGCTTATATAGAGTATAATAGAGTAGAGTTGAGCAGAGTAAAGTAATGTAAAGTAGAGCAAAGTAGAGCTAGGTTAGGTTAGGCTAGAGTTGGGTAGAGTAGAGTAGAGTATAGTTAGGTTAGGTTAGGCTAGGATAGAGTAGAGTAAAGTAGAGTTGAGTCAATTAGACTAGAGAAGAGCACAGTTGAGTAGAGTAGAGTGGAGTAGAGTGTAGTAGAGTAAAATAGAGGAGAGTAGAGTAAAGCTGAGTAAAGCAGAGTAGGGAAAAGCAGAGTTGAGCATAGTAGAGTAGAGCAAAGTGTAGCTAGGTTATGCTTGGTTAGGCTGGACAAGAGTAGAGTAGAGTAAGGCTTGGTTAGGCTAAGCAAGGGAAGTATAAGCTTACCTAGGCTAGTGTAGAGTAGAGTAGAATATAGTAGAGTTTAGTAGAATAGTGTAGAGTAGAGTATAGAAGAATATAATAGAGTAGGGTAGAGTAGAGTAGAACAGAGGGGAGTAGAATAGAGTAGAGTAGAGCTAAGCTAGGCTAGAATAGAGCAGAGCAAAGATAGGCTATGTTAGGATAGGCATGGTTAGAGAAGAGTTGAGTAGAGTAGAGTAGAATAAAATAGAGTAGAGTAGAGTAGAGTAGGATAGTGCTAAACTAGGTTAGGTTAGGCTAAGCTAGGCTAGGCTAGGCTAGAGTAGTGTAGTAGAATAGAGAAGAGTAGAGTAGAGTAGAATGAGGTTAAGCTTGGTTAGGTTAGGCTTGGCTAGGCTAGGCTTGAGTATAATGGAGCAGAGTAAAGTAGAGCAGAGAAGAGCAGAGCAGAGCAAAGTAGAGTAGAGTAGAGTTGAGCAAAGAGAGTAGAGCAGAGCATAGTAGAGTAGAGCAGAGTAGTGTAGAGTGGAGTAAAAGAAAGTAATGCAGAGCAGAGTAGAGTAGAACAGAGCAGAGTAGAGGAAATCAGAATAGAGAATGGAAAAATAGGGTAGAGTCGAGTAGAGAAGAGTAGAGTAGAGCAAAGTAGAGTAGGGTAGGTTAGGCTAGGCTAGGCTAGATTAGAATAGGGTATTATGGAGAAGAGTAGAGTGAAGTAGAGTAGAGCTACGTTAAGCTATGCAAGGCTTAGCTTGGTTAAAGTAGGGTATAGTAGAGTAGAGCAAAGTAGGGTAGAGTACAGTAGAGTAACGTAGAGTAGAGTAGAGATAGGTTAAGTTGGGCTATGTTAAGCTAGATTTGGGTAGGCTAAGCTAGGCTAAAGTAGAGTAGGGTATAGTAGAGTAGTGTAGACTAAAGTAGTGTAGACTAGAGTAGTGTAGAGCTATGTCAGGCTAGGCTAGGCAAGGCTAGAGAAGAGTATAGTAGAGCAAAGTAGAGAAAAATAGAGTAGAGATGACTTAAGCTAGCTAGGCTAGGTTACGCTAGGCTTGGTTAGAGTTGTGTAGAGTAGAGCAGTGTAGAGAAGAGTAGAGTAGAGTAGAGTTGAGTAGAGTAGAGCTAGGGTAAGCTATGCTAGGCTTGCCTAGGGTAGGCGAGGTTAGGCAAATATTGGCAAGAATAGAGTAGAGTAGAGTAGAGCTAGGTCAGGCTCGATTAAGCTAGGCAAGAGTATAGAGACAAGAAGAATAGAGAAGAGTAGAGTTAAGTAGAGTAGAGTTGAGAAGAGGTTGGCTAAGATAGGTCAGGCTATGTTAGGCTGGAGTAGTGTTGAGTATAGTAGAGTATATTAGAGTACAATGTATTAGAGCAGAGTAGAGTAGAGTAGAGTAGAGTAGAGTGGAGTAAAGTAGAGAAGAATAGAATAGAGTAGAGGGGAGTAGAGGAGAAGAGAATAGAGCAGAGTAGAGTAAAATAGAGTGTAGTAGAGTAAAGTAGTGTAGAGAAAAGCTTAGTGGAGCAGAGTAGATAAGAGTAGAGTAGAGAAAAGCAAGGTTAGGATAGGCCAGGCTATGCTACACTAGGTTAGGATAGAGTAGAGTAGAGTAGAGTATAGTAGAGTAGAGTAGTGTAGAGTAGAGCTAAGTTAACCTAGGCTATGCTAGGTTAGGCTAAACTAAGCAAGAGTAGAGTAGAGTATAAATGAGTTGAGTATAGCAGAGTATTGTATAGTATAATGTAATATAGTATAGTAGAGCTAGGTTAGACTAGGCTAGGCAAGGCTAAGCTTTGCTAGGCTAGGTTGGCCTAGGCTAGAATAGAGTAGAGTAGAGTCGTGCAAAGTAGAGCAGTGCAGAATAGAATAGAGCAGAGTATAGTTGAGTAGAACAGAGTAGAGTGAGGCAGAGTGGAATAAAGAAGGATAGAGTAGAGCAGAGTAGAGTTAAGCAGAGAAGAGTAGAGCAGAGCAGAGTAGAGCAAGCTTAGGCTAGGCTAGGCTAGGCTTGGCTATGTTACAGTTAAGTAGAGTGAAGTAGAGTAGAGATAGCTTAGGCAAAGTTAGGTTAGGTTAGGCTAGTCTAAGCAAGAGTAGAGTAAAATAGAGTAGAGTAGAGTAGAGCATAGCAAAGTAGAGCAGGGCAGAGAATAATAGAGCAAATTAGAGAAGAGTAGAGCAGAGTAGAGTAGAGCTATGCGAGGCTTGGCTAGGTTAGGGTAGAGTGGAGTAGAGTAGAGTAGGGTATGGTGGAGTAGAGTAGAGCTAAGTTAGGCTAGGCTTAGCTAGCCAAGAATAGGCTGGGCTAGGCTAGAGTAGAATAAAGTAGAGTAGAGTAGACTGGAGTAGAGAAGAGCAGAGCTAGGTTAGAGTAGGCTAGGTTAGATTACAATAGAGTAGATTTGAGTATAGTAGAGCAGAGTAGAGTATAGTACAGCATAGTTGAGCAAAGCAGAGTAGAGCATAGAAGAGCTAGGTTAGGCTAGGCTAAGCTAGGGAAGGCTAGAGTAGAGCAGAGTAGATTTTGCATAGAATAGAGTAGAGTAGAGCTAGGGTATGCAAGGTTAGGCTAGAGTAGAGTAGATTAGCATAGAGTAGAGTAAAGTTAATTATGGTTATGTTTAGTTAGGCTTGGCTAGGGTAGGCTAGAGTAGAGTAGTGTATAGTAGGATAGAGTAGAGTAAAATAGAGTAGAGCTAGGTTAGCCTAAGCTCAACAAGGCCAACCTAAATAATGCTAGAGTAGAGTATGGTATAGTAGAGTAGAGCAGAGTTAGAAGAGCAGGGTGGAGTAAAGCAGAGCATAGCAAAACATAGCATAGAGTGCAACGTAGAGTATAGTAAAAAAGAGTAGAGCATAAAAGAGTAGAGTAGAGTAGAGCATAATAAAGCAGAGAAGAGTAGAAAAGAGCTGAGCTAATGGAGCAGAGTAGAGTTAGGCAAGGATACATTAGGCTAGGCAAGGCTTGGCTAGGCTATGTTAGGCTAGAGTAGAGTAGAGTAGAGTAGGGCTAGGTTAGGCTAAGCAAGCCATGTCTAATTTAGAGTAGAGTAGATTAAAGTGGAGTAGAGTAGAGTGGAGTAGAGTGTAATAGAATATAGTAAAGTATAGTAGAATAGAGTCGAGTAGAGTAGAGTAGAATAGAGTATAGCAGAGCTAGGTTACGTTAGGCTCGACAAGCCTAGGCTAGGTTAAAGTAGAGTTGAGTAGAGAGAGTAGAGCAGAGTAAAGTAGAGTAGAGAAGAGCTCGATTAGATAAGGCTAGGCTAGAGTAGAGTTGGGTAGAGCAGAGTAGAACAAAGTAGAGCAAAGTAGCGCATAGTAGAGTAGAGAAGAGTAAAGCAGAGTAGAGGAGAGTAGAGTAGAGCAGAATGAAGCTGGGTTAGGCTGAGCCAAGCTAGGCTTGGCTAGGCTACACTTGGTTAGAGTGGAGTTGGGTAGAGTAAAGTATAGTGTAGTAGTATAGAGCAAAATAGAGTAGAGTAAAGTAGAGTATAGTATAGTATAGTGTATTAGAGTAGAGTAGAGTAGAGTGTAGTAGGGCTAGGTAAGGTTAGGCTTGGTTAAGCTAGGCTTGGCTAGGTTAGGTTAGGGTAGAGAAAAGTAGAGAAGAATATAGTAGAGTAGGATAGAATAGGGTAAGGTATGATAAAGTATAACAGAGCAGTGTAGAGTAGAGCTTGGTTAAGCTAGGCTAGGTTAGAGTATAAAAGAGTAGAGTAGGGTAGAGTAGAGTAGAGCAGAGTGGAGTAGAGCAGAGTAGAGCAGAGTATAGCATAATAGAACAGAGCAAAGAAGTTTGGCTACGTTAGACTAAGCTAGGTTAGACAAGGCTAAGTTAGGTTAGGATATAGTATAGTAAAGTTGAGTAGCATAGAGCTAAGATAGGTTTTGTTAGGCTAGAGTTGAATAAAATAAAGTAGAGTAGAGTAAGGTTAGGAAAGGCTTGGCGAGGTTAGGTTAGGCTAGGTTAAACAAGACTAAGCTAGAGTAGAGTAGAGTAGAGTAGAGTAGAGTTGGGTAGAGTAAAGTATAATTATGCTGGGCTACGCTAGGCTAGGTTAGGTTAGGTTAAGATAGAGTGGAGTAGAGTCGAGTAAAGGAGAATATAGCTAAGTTAGGCTTAGCTAGGCTAGAGCAGAGTAAAATAGAGTAGAGTATATTAGAGTAGAATAGAGTAGAGTAGAGTAAGGCTAGGCTAAGCTTGGCGAGGTAAGGTTATGATAGGTTAAGCCAGGCTAAACTTGGTTAAGTTAGATTAGGCTAGGCTAGGTTATGTTAGGCTAGGCTAGGATTGGCTAAGTAAGAGTAGAGTAAAGTAGAGTAAACTATAGTAAAGTAGAGAAAAGTAGAGTAGAATATTGTAAAGCTGGGTAAGGGTTTGCTAAGCTAAGCTAAGTTAGACTAGAGTAGAGTAGAGTAGAGTAGAGACCAATATCATAAAGCTAAGTTAGGCTTAGCTAGGGTAAAGTATAATAAATATAGTACAGTAGAGTAGAGTAAGGCTAGGCTATGTGAGGTTAGGTTAGGCTAGGATAGGATAGGCTAGGTTAGAGTAGGGTAGGGTAGGGTAGAGTAGAGTAGAGTACAATATAGTAGAGTAACATAGAGTACAATAAAGTAGAGTAGAGTGGAGCAGAGCGGAGAAAGAGTAAGAATAAGCTAGGCTAGGTAAGGTTTGCTTAGGATAAGTTAGGCTAGAGTAGGCTCAGCTATGCTAAGCTAGACTAGGCTAAGCAATGCTAGAGTAGAGTAGAGTAGAGTAAAGTAGAGTAGAGTATAGTATAGAAGACTAGAGTAGAGTATCGTAAGGCTGGGTAAGGCTTGGCTAGGTTAGATTAGGCTAGGCTAGGCAAGGTTAGGCTAGAGTAGGGTAGAGTAGAGTACTAAAAAGCTATGTTAGGCTTAGCTAGGCAAGAGTAGAATAAAATATTTAAGAGTAGATTATAGTAAGGCTAAGCTAAGCTATGTGAGGTTAGGTTAGGCTAGGCTAGGCTAGGATAGAGTAGGATAGGGTAGAGTAGAGTAGAGTAGGGTAGGGTAGAGTAAAGTAGAGTATAGTATAATAGAGTAAAGTAGAGTAGAGTAGAGTAGAGTAAAGTAGAGTAGAGTAGAGTATAGTAGAGTAGAGTAGTGTAGAGCAGAGTTTGGTAGACTAGAGTAGAGTAAAGTTGGATAAAGCTTTGTTAGGCTTTGTTAGGATAGAGTAAAATAAGATAAAGTAGAGTAAAGTAGAGTAGAGTGGAGTAAGACTAGTCTAGACTAGGTTTGTCTAGGTTAGGCTAGAGTAGAGTTGACTAGAGTAGGGTAGAGTAGAGTATAATAAGGTTAGGCTAAGCTAGACTAAGCTAGGCTTGGTTAGGTTAGAGTAGAATAGGGTAGAGTAGAGTAGCATAGAGCTAAGTTAAGATTAGCTAGGCTAGAGTAGAATAAGAGAGAGTAGAGTTTAACTGAGTAGAGTAGAGTAGAGCAAAGCTTGGCTAGGCTAGGCAAGTTTAGGTTAGGCTAGGCTAGAGTAGTGTAGTGTAGGGTAGAGTAGAGTATAGTAAGGCTGAGTTAGGTTAGGATAGGCTATATTAGGCTAGAGTAGAGTAGAGTAGCATAGAGCTAAGTTAGTCTTAGATAAGTTAGAGTAGAATAAAATAGAGTATAGTACAATAGTGTTGAGTAGAGTAGAGTAAGCTTTGGCTAGGCTAGGAGAGGTTAGGTTAGGATAGGTTAGGCTAGGCTAGGCTAAGCAAGGCTAGACTAGGTTAGAATAGAGTATAGTACAATAGAGTAGAGTGGCATAGCACTAAGTTAGGCTTAGCTTGGCTATCATAGAATAAAATAGAGCAGGGTAGAGTAAAGTAGAGTAAGACTTAGCTAGGCTAGGTTAGGTTAGATTAGGTTAGGCTAAACTAGGATAGGCTAACTTAGGCTTGGCTAGGCAATGCTTGGCTAGGGTAGAGTAGAGTAGTGTAGAGTAAAGTTGAGTCGCATAGAGTACAATAGAGTAGAGTTGAGTAGAGTAAAGCATAGTATAATAGAGTAGAGTAAAGTAGAGTAGAGTAGAGTGGAGTAGAGTAGGGTAAAGCTAGGTTAGGCTAAGCAAGGCTAGGCTAGGTTAGGCTGGGCTAGAGTAGAGTATAGAAGAGAAAAATAGAGTAGAGTAGAATATAGTAGAGCATAATAGAGTAGAATAGAGTAGAGCTAGGTTATGCTAGGCTAGGTTATAGTACATTAGAGCATAATAGAGTAAAACAGAGCTGAGTAGAGTAGAGCATAGTTGAGGAGAGCAGAGCAGAGCTGAGTAGAGCTAGTCTAGGCTAGGCAAGGCTAGGTTAGAGTAAAGTAGAGTAGAGCTAGGTTCGACTAGGCTACGCTTGGCTAAGTTAGAGCTGAGTAGAGTAGAGTAGAGAAGATTAGAGTAAATTAAAGTAGAGTAGTGCTAGATTAGGTAAGAGTAGGATAGAGTATAATAGAGTAGAGTAGAGTAAAGCTGAGCACAGTAGAGTAGCATAGAGAATAGTAGAGCAGCACAAATTAGAGAATAGTAGAGCAAAGCAGTGCAGAGCAAAGCTATGTTAGTCTAAGCCAGGCTAGGTTAGGCTAAGAAAGGCTATGCTAGGCTAAGCTATGCAAGAGTAGATTGGAGTAGAGTAGAGCAACGTTAAGCTAACCTAGGCGAGGTTAAGTAGAATAAAGTAGGGTAGAGCTCAGTTAGGCTATACTAGGCTAGGTTAGGTTAAGCGAAGCTAGTCTAAGCAAGGGTAGAGTAGAGTAGAGCTATGTTAAGATTAGCAAAGCTAGAGTAGAGTAGAGTAGAGTAGAGTTGAGTAGTGTAAAGCAGATAAGAGTAGAGTAGAGTAGAGTGGAGTAGAGTAGAGCTTGGTTAAGCAAAGCTAGGCTTGGTTGGAGGAGGGTACAGTAGAGTAGAGTGGAGTATAGTAGAGTATAGTATATTAGAGTATAGTAGAGTAGAGTTTCGTTAGGCTAAGCTAGGTAAGGTAAGGTTAGGTTAGGCTAGGTTAGGCTCAGCTAGGCAAAGCTAGGTTAGGTTAGGATTGGCTAGAGTAGAGTAGAGTAGAATATAGTAGAGTGGAATAGAGTAGTGTAGAGCTAAGTAGAGTAGAGTAGAGCAAAGTAGAGCAAGGATAGGCTAAGCTAAGTTAGGCTAGGCAAGGCTAGGGTTGAGTGGAATAAGAGTATAACTGAGTAGAGTGGAGTAGAGCTAGGTTAGATTAGGTTATGCTAGGCTATGCAAGGCTAGGGTAGACTAGGGTTGAGTAGACTAGAATGGAGTGGAGTAGAGTATAGTAGAGTAGTGTAGAGTAGAGTAAGGTAGAGTGAGTAGAGCTAAATTAGGCTAGGCTAGGTTAGGTAAGGATAGGGTAGGCTAGGCTAGGCTAGAGTAGAGTAGAGCAAAGCTAGCTTAGGCTAGGTTAGGCTAGAGTAAAAAGGAGTAGAATAGAGTAGAGTAGTATAGAATAGACTAGAGTAAAGCAGAGTAGAGTAGAGCATAACAGAGTAGAGCAGAGTAGAGAAAAGTGGAGCAGAGATGAGAAGAGTAATGCTAGGTTAGGGTAAGCAAGGCTAAGTTAGGCTAGGCTTGGCTTTGTTAGGCTAGAGTACAGTAGAGTAGAGTAGAGTTGGGTAGATCTAAGTTAGGCAAGGCTAGGCAAAGCTAAACTTGGTCGGAGTAGACAAGAGTATAATAGAGTAGAGTAGAGTAGAATAGATAAAGCAGAGCAAAGAAGACTATAGCAAAGTAAAACAGAGTAGAGTACGATAAAGTAGAGAAGAGCAGAGCAGAGATTGGTTAGGCTAGGCTAGGCTAGAGAAGAGTAGAGTAGAGTATAGCTATGTTAAGTTAAGTTAGGCTAGGCTAGGTTAGGCTTGTTGGAGTAACAGAATAGATTATATTAGAGTAGAGTAGTGTTAGGTTATGCTAGCCTAGGCTAGGTTAGGCTAAGCTAGGCTATATGAGAGTATAATATAGTAGAGTAGAGTAAAAAAGATTAGAGCAGAGCAAAGTATAGGAGAACAGAGCAGAGCAAAGCAGAGTAGAGCAGAGTAGTATAGAGTAGAGTAGAGTAGAGAAGAGTAAAGTAGAGGAGAGCAATGTTGAGAAGAGAAAAATAGTGTAGAGTAGAGTAGAGTAGAGCAGAGTTGGTGCAGAGAAGATTAGATCAAGGTTAGGCTAGGCTAGAGTTGAGTAGAATAGAGTATAGTAGAGCAGAGTAGAGTAGAGCTAAATTAAGCTAGCTAAGCTAGGCTCGATGAGGCTAGGTTTGAGTAGAGCAGAGTTGAGTAGAAAGGACTAGAGTAGAGTAGAGTAGAGCTAGGTTAGGCAAGGCTAGTCTTGAGCATAATAGAGCAGAGTGGAGTAGAGTAGAGAAGAGCAGAGTAGAGTAAAGTAACAAATAGTAGAGTAGAGTAGAGCAAAGCAGAGTAGAGAAGAGAAGAGTAGAGTTAAGTTAGGCTAAGCTAGACTATGTTAGGCTAGGCTAGGCTAGAGTTCAATAGAATAGAGTAGAGTAGATTAGCATAGAGTATATCTTTATTAGGCTAGGCTAGGATAAACTAGCCTAGAGTGGACTAGAGTAGAGTAGAGTATAGCAAAGTAGAATATAGTCAAGATGAGCAAAGAAGAGCAGAGTAGTACTGAGTGGGTAGAGTATAGTTGAACAAAGTGAAGTAGAGCAGAGTTGAGCTAGGTTAGGCTAGGCTAAGTCAGGCTTAAGTATTGTAAAGTGGAGTAGAGCTTTGCTAGGTTAGGTTAGGCTAGGCTAGGCTAGAGTAGTATAACATTGTAGAGCATAGTAGAGTAGAGCTAGGTTAGGCTAGGTTAGGTTAGGTTAGGCTAGACTAAGCGAGGCTAGAGTAGAGCTAAGTAGACTAGGGTAGAGAAGAGTAGAGTAGAGTAAAGCAGAGTAGAACAGAGCAGAGCAGAGCAGAGTAAAGCAGAATAGAGTAAAGTAAAGTAGAGCTAGGTTAGGCTAGGCAAAGCTAGGCCATGATAGGCTAGGCTCGGGTAGGCTAGGGTAGGTTAAGCGAGGCTAGAGTAGAGCAAAGTAGAGTAGAGCAAAGTAGAGTAGAGTAGAGCAAGTTTAGGCTAGGCTAGGCTAGAGCAGAGTAGAGTATAATAAAGTATAGTTGAGAAGAAAAGAGTAGAGAAGAGTATAGCATAGTAGAGTAGAGAAAAATACCACAAAGTAGAGGAGAGCAGACCAAGGTTAGGCTAAGTTAGGCATCATTAAGCTAGAGTAGAGTAGCATAGAGCTAGGTTAGGCTAACTAGGTTAGAGTAGAGTAGAGTAGAGTAGAGTAGAGTAGAGTAGAGTAGAGTAGAATAGAGTAGAATAGAGTAGAGTAGTGTAGAGTATAATATAGTTGAGTAGAATAAAGTAGAGTAGAGAAGAGTAGAGTAAAGTAGAAGAGACTAGAAGAGAGGGGAGGATAAGAGAGCAGAGGAGAAAAGAAAAGATCAAAATAGAAAATAAGAGGGCAGAGTAGAGTAGAGTAGAGTAGAGTATAATAGAATAAAGCTGAGCTAAGTAGAGAAGAGTAGAGCAGAGCAGAGCAGACCAGAGCTAAGTTATGTTAGGCTAGGCTTGGCTAGAGTAAAGTAGAGAAAAGAAGAGTAGAGTAAAGCTGAGTTAAGTTAGGTTAGGCTAAGCTAAGCTAGGCTAGGCTAGCTAAACTAGACTAGAGTAATGAAGTATAGTAGAGCTAGGTTAGGCTATATTAGCTTAAGCTAAGCTAGGCTAGGTTAGAGTAGAGTACAGTAGAATAGAGTAGAGTAGAGTATAATGGAGTAGAGCTGAGAAGAGTAGTGTAAAGTAGAGTAGAGCTAGTTTAGGGTAGACTAGGTAAGGTGAGGCTAGAGTAGAATGGAGTTGAGTGGAGTAGAGTAGAGTAGAGTATAGTAGAGTAGAGTACAATTGACCTAGGTGAAGTTAGGCTAGGTTAGGGTAGATTAGGCAAGGTTAGGCTAAGTAATATTAGGCTGGAGTAGAGTAGAGTAAAGTGGAATAGAGTAGAGTATAGTAGAATAGAGTGGTGTAGAGTAGAGTAGAACAAAGTAGAGATCAGTAGAGTAGAGTAGAGAAGAGTAGAGTTGAGAAGAACAGACCAATGCAATGCAGGACAGAGTAGAGCAAAGTAAATGAGAGCAAAGTAGAGAAGAGAAAAGTAAGGTAGAGCAGAGTAGAGCAGAGCAAGGTTAGGTTGGCTAGGATAGGCTAGGCTAGCATAGAGTAGACTAGAGTAGAGTAGTGTATAGTAGAGTAGAGTATAGTAGAGCTATGTTAGGCTATGCTAGGCAAGCTTAGTGTAGAGTAGAGTGGAGTAAGGTAGAGTAGAAGAGCCCAGAGTTGAGTAGAGTAGAGTTGAGTAGGGTAGAGTAGAGTAGAGTGGAGCTAGGATTGGTTGAGCTAAGGTAGGCTAGGCTAGGCTAGACCAACGAAGAATAAAGTGGAGTAGAGTGGAATAGAGCAGGGTAGAGTAGAGCTAGGTTAGGCTAAGCTAAGGTAGTATAGTCTAGAGTAGAGTAGAGCAGAGTAGAGTAGAACAAAGCAGAGAAGAGCAGAGTAAAGCATGTTAGGCTATGCTAAGCTTGGCTAGCCTCTCCTAGCCTAACCTAGCTCTACTCTACTCTATTATACTAAGCTCTACTCTAGTCCACTCTAGCATAGTCTACCATAGCCAAGCTTATCCTAACCTAGCCTTACCTAGCCTAGCAAAACTCTACTCTAACATATCCTACCCAAACCTAGCTCTACTACTCGTCTCAACCCTAACCAAGCCAAGCCTAACATAGCCTAACCTAACCTTGCTATACTCTACTCTAAGTTTCTCTGCTCCACTTTGCTCTACTATATGCTACTCAGCTCTACTTTGCTTTACTCTATGCTACCCAGCTCTACTTTGCTCTACTCCACTCTGCTATGCTTTACTCTACTCTTCTCTACTCTGCTTTGCTCCACTCGACTCCACTATAATCTACTTTAGCATAGCCTGCCTAACATAACCTAGCTCTGTAATACTCTACTCTACTCTACTCTGCCCTAGCCTATCCTAATTTAGCCTAGCTTAGCCTAGCCTTCCCTAACCTAGCCTAACCTCACTCTACTCTACTCTTCTCTACTCTACTATACTCTAATCTATTTTTCTCTACTCTACGCTACTCTAACCTAGCTTAGACTAGACTAGGCTCACCTCGCTTAGCCTAACCTTGCTCTACTCTGCTCTACTTTGCTCTGCTTTACTTTTCTCTACACTTCTCTACTATGCTCTGCTCTATTATAAATTATTCTTCTCTACTCTACTCAACTCTACTCTGCTCTAACCTAACCTCACTTAGCATAACCTAATCGAGCTCTACTCTACTCTACTCTACTATGACCTAGCCAAGGCTAGCCTAGCCTAGCCTAACCTAGCTCTACATTATTTTACTCTACTCTACACTACTTAACTCTTCTTTAGACTTCTCTACCCTACACTACTTTACTCTAATCGAAACTAGCCAAGCCTAACTTAGCTCTACTCTACTCTACTCTACTCTACTCTGGCCTACCCTAGCCTAGCCTAACATAACCTAGCTCTACTCTCCTTTGCTCTGCACTACTCTACTTTTCTTCAATATGTTCTACTCTGATCAGCTCTTCTCTACTATGGTCTTCTCTGCTCTGCTCTTCATTACTCTACTGTACTCTATTGTACCCTAATCTAGCCTTACCTAGCTTTACTCTACTCTACTCTTGCATAACCAAGCTTAGCCTTACCAAACCTAGCGTAGACTAGGTTGGCTTAGCCTTGCCTAACAAAGCTCTACTCTACTTTACTCTTCTCTGCTCTACTACACTCCACTTTACTTTGCTCAAACCCAACCTAGCTTAGCCTAGCCTAGTTGAGCTTTACTCTACTCTACTATACTCTACTCTACTTTACTCTACTATACTATAATATACTCTACTCTACTCTACTCTACTATAACCAAGCCTAACCTAACTTAGCTTAACTCTACTCTACTATAGCTTAACCTAGCCTAGTCTAGCCAAACCTAGTTATTCATAACTCTGCTCTGCTCTACTCTACTCTGCTTTGCTTTGTATGGCTTTACTCTACTATACTCGACTCTACTTTACTCTAACCTAGGTTAGTCTTGTCTTGCCTAACTTAGCTCCTCTACTTTGTTGTACTTGACTCTACTTTTCTCTGCTATACTCTTCTCCTCTTTAGCCTAGCCTAGCTTAGTCTTGTCTAGCCTAGTTTATCCTAACCTCGCTCTACTCTACTCTATTCTGCTATACTCTACTCAAACTTAGCCTAGCCTTGCCTAGCCTAAGCTAGCTCTACTCTACCCTGCTCTACTCTACTCTACTCTACTCTACTCTATACTAGCTTAGCCTACCCTAGCCTAATCATGCTCCACTCTACTCTTCTCTACTATGCTATGCTTTACTCTATTTTGTTATGCTATGCTCTACTCATCTCTTCTCTACTCAACTCTACTCTACTTTAGCCAAGCTTAGTCTATCCTGACGTAACCTAGCTCTACTTTCCTCTACTCTACTCTACTCTAACCTTTCCTAGGCTAGTCTAGCCTAAACTTTCTCTATTCTACTCTACTATAGCCTAGCCTTGTCTAGCTTAGCTCTACTCTACTCTACTCCATTCTACTCTACTCAAACCTAGCCAAGCCTAGTAATGCCTAACCAAACTCTACTCTACTCTAATCTATCCTAACCTAGCCTAGCATAGCCTTGCTCTGCTCAGTTCTCCCCTGCTTTGATAGGCTCTTATTCATTCTTCTCACCTCTGCTCTTCTATACTCTGCTCTACTTTGCTCTGCTCTACTTTGTTCTTCTCTACTCTACTCTATTATGCTCTTCTCATCTTTGCACTTCTCTACTCTACTATGCTCTACAATACTCTATTATGCACTTGTCTACTATACTTTAGCCTAGCTTAACATAGCTTAGCCTAGCCTAGCCTTGCCTAACTTAGCTTTACTCTATACTGCTTTACTCTACTCAGCTTTGCTCAACTCTACTCTACTCTCCTCTGCTTTGCCCTTCTCTACTTTGCTCCACTTTACTCTGTTGTAGCCTAGCCTAACCTATCCTAGCCTAGCCTTGCTTAACCTCGCTCTACTCTTCTCTACTCTACTCTACTCTGCTCTACTGTATTCTACTTTATGCTACTCTATCCTAAACTTGCCTAACCTAAATCTACACTACTCTACTCTACTCTACTCTACTCTACTCTATTATACTCAAGCCTACTATAGCCTCGCCTTGCATAGCCTAGCCTCACCTACCTAACCTAACCTAGCTCTCCCTTACTCTCCTATGCCATACTCTACACTATTATACTATACTCTACTCTACTATAGTTTGCTCTACTCCAACCAAGCATAGCCTAGCCTAACCTAACCTAGCTTGGCCTAATTAGCTCTACTCTGCTCTACTATACTCTACTCTACTCTATTATTCTCTTCTCTACTCTACTCTACTCTACACTCCTCTGCTCTGCTCAGCTCAGTGCCACTCTACTCTACTCTTCTTTGCTCTATATTGCTCTTCTCTACTCTACTCTGCTTTGCAATACTCTCCTCTACTCAACTCTACTAAACTGTGCTAAAGCCAAGTTAGCCAAAACGAGCTTTATCCTAGTCTACTCTACTCTACTCTACTTAACACAATTATACTCTACTCTAGCCTAGCCTAACCTATCTCTACTATACTACAATCTACTCTACTCTAGTCTAATGAAACCTAGCACAACCTAATGTAACCTAGCCTAGCCTAACCTAACCTAACTCTACTTTGCTCTACTCAACTCTGCTCAACTTTTTTATGCTCTACTCCACTATGCTCTACTCTGCTCTGCTCTACTCAAATCTGTTATGCTTTACTCTATTCTACTCTACTCTACTTAACAATACACTACTCTATCGTACTCTAGCATACTTTAGCTTAGCCTAACCTAGCTTTGCTCCACTGTAATCTACTCTACTCTTCTTTACTCTACTCAAGCTTAGTCTAAACTAGCCTAATCTTGCTTAGCCTAGCCTAGCCTAACCTTGCTCTACTCTACTCTATTCTATTCTACTCTACTCTACTCTACCCTACGCAAACCTAGCCTCGCCTTGCCAAGCCAAACCTAACTCTACTCTACTCTACTCTGCTCTACTCTACTCTACTCTACTCTAGCCTAGCCTATGCTAACTTAGTTATATCGTACTATACTCTACTCTGATATGCTCCGTTGTGCTCTTCTCTGGTTTACTTTACTCAACTTTTTTCTACTCTACCATTCTCTAGTCTACTCTACTATACTTTATTCTTGCCTGGACTAGACTAACCTAACTTAGCTCTACTCTACACTACTCAACTCTAGTTTACTTTGCTCTACTCTACTTTAGCCTATCATAACCTTGCCTAGCCTAACCTTACTCTACTATACTCTACTCTACTTTATATATTATATTATACACTACTCAACTCTACTCTATTCTACTCTACCCTACTCTACTCTACTATGCTCCACTCTACTCTACAATACTCTACTATGCTCTACCCTACTCTACTCTAGCCTAACCTAGCCAAACCTAGCCTAATCGAGCTCTATCTACTCTACTCTATTTTACACTACTCTACTCTACTCTACTCTTTGCTTGTCTAGCCTAGCTTAACCTAGTCGAGCATAACTAACATAGCTCTACTCTACTATACTCTCACTATTCTAATTAACTCTATTCTACTCTACTCCACTCTATTATAAGCTCACCTAGCTTAGCCTAACTTAACCTAGCTCTACTCTACTCTAGCTAGCCTTGCTTAGCCTATCATAGCCCAACCTAGCTCTACTCTACTTTGCTCTGCTTTGCTTTACTCTACACTGCTCTGCTCTGCTTTACTCCACCTTAATCTATTCTATTGTACTCTAGCCTAACCCAATCTTGCCTGGCCTAACCTAGCTCTACTTTACTCTACTCTACTTACTATATGCTAGTCCACTCTACTCAACTCTATTATACTCTATTCAAGCCTAGCCAAGCCTATCTATCCTACCTTGGCCTACCCTAACTTAGCCTAGCTTAGCCAAACCAAACCTAGCTCTACACTACTCTTTTCTACTCTACTCTACTACACTCTACTTTACTTTTACCTCACTTAGCCTAGCCTAACCTAACTTAACCTAGCTATACTCTAGCCTATACTAGCCTAGCCTAGCCTAACTTAGCTCTTCTCTACTCTACTCATCTCTGCTTTTCTCTACTCTGCTCTGCATTGCTCTACTCTACTCGACTCTACTCTACTCTACTCTACCCTATTATGGTCTCTTCTAGTGTACTCTTCCATAGCCTAGCCTAACCTATCTCAACTCTATTCTACTCTACTCTATTGTACTTTGCTCTAGCCAACTATGCTCTACTCTACTCTGCTTTGCTCATTTGTACTCTACTCTTCTTAACTCGATTCTACTATATACTATCCTAGCCTAGCCTAACCTAACTCTACTCTACTCCACTCTACTGCACAATACTATACCTTAGCCTAGCCTACAAAGCTTATCCTATCTTATCTAGCCTAACTTAGCTCTTCTTTACTCTACTCTCCTCTGCTTAACTCTGCTATGCTTTGCTGTTCTATTCTCTATGCTGCTCTTGTCTGCTCTACTCTATAATACTCTACTCTACTCTACTCTATTATACTCTAGCCTAGCCTAGCCTAATAAAGCTCTACTCTACTCTATTAGACTCATCTCTAGCCTGGCCTTGCCTAGCCTAGCCTAACCTCACCTAGCTCTACTCTGCTCTAATCTACTCTACTCTACCCTCCTCTACTCCACTCTACTCTAGTTTAGCCTAACCTAGCACTATTCTACTCTACTCTAGCTTAGCCTAACCTAGCCTAACCTATCTCTACTCTACTCTACAATGCTCTGCTCTACTCTGCACTTCTCTTCTCTACTCTTCCCTGCTCTACTCTACTCTACTCTATTATGCTCTACTCTACTCTAATCTACTTTACTCTAGCCTAGTTTTGCTTAGCCTAACCTAACATAGCCTAACCATGCTCTACTCTACTCTTCTCTGCTCTAGTCTTACCTAGCTCTGCTATGCTCTACTCTTCTCAACTCAGCTTCGCTCGGCATTACTTTGCTCCACTCTTCTCTACATTACTATACTCTACTATTCTCCACTCTACTCTACTCAACTCTACTCTATTATACTCTACACTACTATACTCTACTCTACTCCACTCCACTCTACTCCATTATACTCTACTTTACATCACTGTACTCTATTACACACTACTCTAGTTATGTATAGCCTAGTCTAGCCTAAGACATTTGAATAGGTACTTGATTTACAGATCAAGGAAGTTACCTCGATCTCTTTAATATCTTGGAATACATTATTGTCATATAACTTAAGTCATATTTTTTAAATGTTTTCTTTAATTTAGTTATATGTCTATGTAACACTAAATCACCTCACAATGTCCATTAAAACACTTTAATTGATTTATATTATATTTCTCTAATTTATCTTATTTAAAATTAAATTTTTCTTACTAAATATTAAAATACTTTATCATTTGTACTTATTTACATTGGTAATTCATTGTAATTCCAAATGATGATCTATTAAGAATAAACAAGTATCATTTGACTCATCTCAACAAGCTCTATTCAATAAAAAATTTATTTATGAAATTTTTAAATGTGGTCTTTGGAGGATTTTGGCATGCTTTGTAGGACATTTTGCACACTCAATCTCTTTATTGCCATGGAATGATATTTTCTTCTACAATTTTTTCATTTCTTGACTTTTTTTGCTTTTAATTTGGTTCACAATTATGTATATAAAAGAATTCTCTAGTGTTTACTTTGCATTGCTCTTATTTGGTTATATTATAGTTTATTAAGTATATTACATTAGCTTTAACATGCATTTACTTAACATTAAAATAATGATTTTTTTTATAGTTTATGACTTTTTAATTTGGTAATTGATGTTAATTCCAAATGTCGTCTAATTGGAAAATAAAATTAATTATGCAATTTGTTTTTTTAATATTTTTTCTAGAGTTTTCATGGACTTTTTGAGACTTTTTGATTTGTACATGATTTGGCAATCGAGAATATTACAATTGACATCCTTTGTATATTAGAAATAAACTTTATTTAATAATTTATCTCATTTCTTCAAACATTCTTCCATCATTTCATTAAATTTCTATTTAATTCTAAATCTTTTGCCTTGTGACTTTTTGATTACTTTACTTTTGTTATAATAGACTAATATAGTTAACCACATTTTAATTTTATTATAAAGTTACTAATATAAAAGTAATACTTTTTTATTAGTTATTATTATTTATTATGTTAACATTTTTTTTCATCCAAAGGAGGCATAGTAGAAGCAAAAGAAATGTCATTTTACTCAACTTGATGAGCATTGTATTATTAAATAATTATTTTTATATTATTTTAATATTTAGTTTTCAATATATTTGGAATATTTTACTAGATCTTTTTTTGCACCTAATTTAACAATCTTGGTTCCTACATTCAATCTCATTAGTATCTTGAAATGCAACTCTATTACATACTTTGTCTCATTTTCTTCAAAATTTCCACTTTATTAAGGTTGTATTGCTATGTAACTATAAGACTTCTATTGTGTGAACTTTTGTATGCTTTAATTTATCTTATTTTTTTTTATATAAATCAACTTAAAATTAAAATAATAAATTATTTTTATTTATGCATTTTTACATTGACTTTTTTAATAATTCTTAACAAGGTTTGTTGTAGAAGAAGCCCACATCATTAAAATCATTCCATTTTTTTAACATATTTTACTAGACATTTTCATGTGTACTTTACAATTTAGGATGTTACATCCTAACATTTTGGTATCCTAGAATACAACTTTGTCATGTAATTTAACTCATTTTTGAAAACTTCTTTAATTACTTAATTTTACTATATAAATCTAAATTTAGGATTGTGTGTTGTCATCAGTTTAATTTTGCCTTATTGTATTATTTTAATTATTTCATTTAAGACTTAATATATGTCTAATTAATATTAAAATAATAATTTATAAGTATTTATGATTTTTTACTTTTATTATTCTTGATAATTTGAAACGGGTTTTAATGGATCTAAAAATATGCCATTGGTCTCTTCTTGATAAGCATAGTATAATTAAACTATCATTCTTATCTTACTTGATGTTCAAGAATGTTACTTTTAATCTTGTTAGTATTATGGAATGCAACTTTCCAATAAAATTTTTCTCTTTTCCAAATTTATTATTTTTGCTTTGTTCTAATTCTGTGCAACTCTAAAGTTTTTTCTCACATGTGACCATTACATTGCTTTGATTTGATTAATCGTTTAACTTAAAATTAAATCATTTTAGATTTAATACATATATAATAAAATTAATTTATTGTTATAATTTATGCATATTTATGGTGGTAATTCATAGTAGTCTAAAACAACTTTCGATA
Source organism: Vanilla planifolia (assembly GCA_023846275.1). Classification (NCBI taxonomy): domain Eukaryota; kingdom Viridiplantae; phylum Streptophyta; class Magnoliopsida; order Asparagales; family Orchidaceae; genus Vanilla; species Vanilla planifolia. The sequence continues at coordinate 66,344 of JAIUJO010002526.1, forward strand.
GAAACAATAATGATCATTTTTAAACTCGTCTCATCAAGTTCTCTCCAAACAAATATTTACCTATTTATTTTTAAATATTTTATATTTTTTCATTTTTAGAAATTTTGCAAGAACAATCTTTTTGAAGTTCTCAAATCTTAGAATGCAACTTTATCATACATTTACATTAGTTCCTTAATTTGTTTCTTCGATTTTGTTATGTTAATAACAATAAATCTTTTACTTGCAACTTATACTACATTGTTTTAATTAAATTACATTGCTTTAATTTATCTCATATCAATTTTAATACAAATTTGCTTACTATTTAAATAATAATTTTTTATTGCTAGTGATTACTTGATTTAATTGGAGTAATTGTATATGAGTTGTTTTCTGTTGTTTTGGAATACATTATGAGTCATTCAAAGTCATTCCTAATTTTACATACAATGATATTTTCATTGATTACCTTATTAGCTTTGAATGAAATTTTCCTATGCAATTTATTTTGTTTCTTCAAATTTCATAGTGATTCCAAACAAACTTTCTTCAAACTCCAATTCTCCTATAGCACAAACTTTACACCCCTTTGATTTAGTCATATTATAATTCTTAAATTTATCACATTTCATGTTTAATATATGTTTACTTAATGTTAAAATAATAATTTATAGTTATTTATTTATATTTACAAGGGTAATTCATAACAATTCTTAATACGGTAAGATAAAGACAATGAAGTTCATTTGACTTGTCTCAATGAGCATTGCTTAATAAAATATTCTTTTTTATATTTTTAAATTCTTTATGTTTTAGCATTTTTGCATACTTTATGTGATATTTATATTTTTACCTAGTTCAATAATCAAGAGAGTACTCAATCTTTTTATGCCCTTGGAATGTACTTTTCCATTATTATTTAACTTATTTCTTCAAATTTTTCTTTTTTAATTTTGTTATATTACCTTGTAACTCTAAATCACTTCATATGTGTTACATCACTTTGATTTGGTTATATTAAATTGCTTTAACTTTTTTGATTTTAACTTTAATAAATTTATAGTTAATATTCAAAATTTTTTTTTTATTATTTATGGTAATTTAGGTTTTAAATTAACAATAATTAGAAAATAAGTTTGATAAAGAGGTAAGAAAAGTCGTTGCACTACTTTGATCGGTGCTAACACATAAATAATTATTTTACAATATTTTGAATTATTTTATATTTTAAGAATTTGGCACACTTTAGAAGGCATTTTAATTTAAACCTAATTTGTTGTACAGGATTATTATATCTGATATTTTTAGTATCTTTGAATGTATTATGTCCATGTAGTTTTTGTCATTTTTTATATTTTTTTTTATTTGGTTATATTGATATGTAACTCCAAATCTTAACTCTTTTAACCTATAAACAATTGGCATAAATTAAATGTCATTCTTATCATCTTAACATGCTCAAACAAATTAAATATTTTTATATTTTTTTATTAGTTTATTTTTTATGGTTTTGGAATGCATTACGAGTTTTTAAATGACTGATTTGACTTTCAAGGATCTGACCTTTGACCTCCTTTTTACCTTGGCTTGTTGTTTTTAAATACAATTTATATCTTTTCTTCAAATTGCATCATAATTGGAAATGAAGTTTATTTAAACTCTAATTATCCTCTTTTGTTAACTTCACATATCTTTGATTTAGTTATGTTGTAATTCTTCAATTTCCCTTATTTCAAGTTAAATATATACATTTACTTAATACTAAAATTATGCTTTTCTATTTTTTATAGATACTTACAAGTGTAATTCAGAGTAATTCAAAATATGCTCCAGTGGAGGGAACAAACTTCAAGGGAATTGACTAAGAGAGCTCTATCTAATTAAATTTAATTTTTACATTTTAAATACTTTATTTTCTTGGGTTTTGTCATCTTTTATGGGATGTTTTAATTCTTACCTAATTTGTTAATCAAGAAGTTTACACTTGATCTATTTAGTGACTTGGAATGTAATTTTCTCACATTATTCATCTTATCTCTTCAAAAGAAATTTAAATTTATAATTTATATGGTTATTGTTAATGCTATATGTAATCCCCTTAATACCGTTAGAAATAACTTTCTGATGTAATTTATCTCATTTCTTCTAATGTTTTTATTTTATTTGATTATATTTCATTGTAATTATAAATTTCCACTCTTAAGACTACTCCTTCACATTTATTTAGTTACTTATGTTTATTAATTTTAATTATTCATAGTATTTCTAAATGAAGTTTGATTGAATTGAAACAAAGGTTATTGGGCTCATTTTGGAGAGCTCTATTCAATTAAATATTCATTTTCAAAAAAATAGTTTTATCTATTAGTTATGGCACATTTTTTTAACAAATTCTTATTCATTCATAATTTGATAATTAAGGATTTTATAATTTATCTCTTTAGTATCTTGGGGTACATCTTTCCAACACCATTGATCACATCTACAATTTTATTCTTTGATTTTGTTATATTATTATGAAACTCCAATTCTCCAACTACATGACCTTAACATTGCATTGATTTGTTTATATTTTGTTACTTACTTTTCTTTATTTTTAGCTTTATGGTTTATTTTTTAAATATAAATATAATAATTTTTATTGTTTATATTTATTTTCTTTAATAATTTCTTATAATTCAAAACAAGGTTTGAACGAGTTGAAATAAATGCAATTGGACCCAATAATAAGAGTTTTAACTAATTAAATATTATTTTATATTTGTAAGTATTGTGTGTATAGTTTATGCATTTTTTCTTGCATCTTGGGATGGTTTTTTCTCATTCCTTCAAATCTTTCTATGTGATCTGGTTATATTACTATGAAATTCTAAATCTGCACTAATATGGCCTTTACATTACCTTGATTTCATTGCATAACATTATTTTAATTTGATTTATTCTAGTTATAATATATTTTTCATTGTTAATAAAATATTAATTTTTATCTTTTATAAACTTAAAGTTTTGGATTTGAAATAATACTTAACAAGGTACAATAATTACAAAATAAGCATCTATGTGCTCTTCAAAGAATTTTAAGAATTAACAAATTAATTAAGAATAAATATTAATAAATTATTTTTTAAAATTTTACAAAAGTATAATAAAGTAGAAATGTAGAAACCGAAGTAATATAATATAAAGAAATCAAGGTGATGTAAAAGACATATAAGAGGACAATTATAGTTTTATAAAAATATGCCTAAATTAAAGCAAATATTTTGTGGAATTGAGATTAAAAATATGAAAAACTAGTTTTATTAGATACTAATGAAACCAAAAGTGGCATCCTTTATCAAGTCTGGTACAAATCAAAATACCTCATAAGGCATGCCAACACCTAAGAAAATAAAATATTTAAAAATAAAGAAATTTGTTTTTAATTGGATAGTGTTCTTTAAAGCATCTACAATAACATTAGTTTTGCCTCAATCAGACCTTGGTTTCAGTTTTTACAATTACCAAATTTGTATTCAAAGATACTAAATTAATGGAGAGTAAAACCATCGATAATCTAATTTGATATGTATTGAAAACATTTATAAAATATGCCATGTGCATAAAAAAAGAACATTTACAAATATAGAAATGAAAATTTAATTAGATATAGCTCATCAAGACAAGTCTAATGACTTTTGTTTCATCTTAATTTGACCTTATTTAGAACTACAACATAATACCAAAGTGAATAAGAAAAACAATAATCAATTACTAATTTAAAATGAGTAAATATATAATATTAGTGAAATGAGAGCAATTGAAGTAACATAATTTAATAAAATTTAATTAATTTAAAGGTCATTCTAAAGTACATGTACAATTACATATTAATATAACAAAATCAAATATAAAATTTGATCAATTGAGAACAACTGTAAAAGAAATTTATAATTTGGGGTACTAATTAGTGCTACATAAAAAATAACAAATTTGATTCAATTCAATGTGACCTAATAAAACCAATACTAAATCTACTTAAGAGGAGATTAGTTTTACGTAGCAATATAATCAAAGAAGTGTGAGAAATTAGAAGAATTAAGGAAATTCGTATGGAGAAGCCGAATTAAAAGATATTAAGAAGATCTTGGTTGAAATGCTTCATCATAAAATTAGGTCAAATCAAAATAACTTCTAAAAAATGTAAAAGTATTCAAAACAAAATAGTAAAAAATAAATAAATTATTGAAATAAGATCGTTTAAGGGAGTGCATTGACATTTTTTGGCTTGAGCATCCTCATTTGAATTAGAAATTCAATTTATCTCTTTATCATTTTATTTTTTACCTGATTTACTGATTAATGTTATTAAATTTGATCTTCTTATTATCTTAGAATGAAACTTTCTATATAATTTGTCATATTTTCTTCAAATAATTCCTTTTTTGTATTAATATGCAACCTTGAATCGCCTTTGGGTGACTCTTTACATGGCATTTTGAATTGCATTTTTGTTATTGTTAATGACATTAAACTTGATCTCCTTAGGATAATGAAATGAATCTTTCCTATACAATTCTTCTCATTTTGTACTAATTTTTTCATTTTATTTATTTACATTACAATGTTACTCTAAGTCTTTTCTAACATGTGCTCTAGTTCACTTTGATTTAGCCATATTACATTGCTTCAATTTATCTCATTTTAGCATAAAAAAATTTATTGAGTATCAAAATAGTAATTTATTATTATTTAATTCTATTTACTTTTGTTATTCTTAGTAATTCTAAATGAGATGTTATTGATATGAAACAAACTTTGTTCGACTCAAGTTGACAAGTTCTACCTAACTAAGTACTCATTCACTTATTTTTAATTTTTTGTTTATTTTTGGCATACATTAGTAGAAAGTTTGATTCCTACTTAATTTAACCATTAATAATGTTACACTTGATCTCCATAATAACTAGAAATTTAACTTTCTTAAATAATATATCCTATTTTTAGAAATTGTTTTTGATTTTTTATATTAATAAAACACTCTAATTCACCTCTCATTTATCCTCACTGGACTCACCTCTATTAGCTCAATGAATTCAAATATTCTTTTTTATATCTTTAAGTGCTTATTTCACAGGGATTTAACATGCTTAGGATGTTATTTTGTTTCTTACCATATTTCACAATATAGCATTTTATGTTTAATCCTCTTAGTATTTTGGATTGAAAATTTCACATAATATATATCTCATTTATTAAAATGTTTTATTTTTATTTGGTAATGCCACTATGAAACTCTAATACTCAAACAATATGACTTTAATGATATTTTAATTTTATTATATCATGATGCTTCAGTTTATCTTATTTAAGAAATATTATATTTTTACTTAATCAAAATCATAACATAATGTTGTTTATGTTTATTGATAGTTGTTCAAAATTGTATTTCTAAAAGTGATTTTCATCAAGTTGAAATAAATGTCATTGGGCATGGCATGATGAACTTTATCTAATTAAATATTCATTTGTATATTTATTTACAAACTATTTTCTAGCATTTTAACATATTTTATGAATCATTTTGAATAACACAAATTCTTAAAAAAGTGAATGTCACAGTTAATCTCAATAAAATCTTTGAATGCAACTTGCTCAAACAATTTATTTCTTTTTAAAAAATCTTTCAATTTGATATAGTTATATCTTGTCTTACTCTAAACCTCCCATCAAATGACCTTTGCATAAGTTTGGGTTTTTGATATTATAATTCTTATTTTTACGTTTTTTAGTAAACATACATTGCATAACCTAGCTCTACTCTGCTCTACTATACTTTACTCTATTTTATTCAACTCTACTCTAGCTTAGCCTAGTCTAGCCTAACCCAACCTTTCCTAGCCCAGCCAAGCCTAACCTAGCTCTATTCTACTCTACTCATCTCTCTTTTACTCCACTCTATTCTACTCTCCACTGCTCTACTTTGCTTTAACAGCTTTGCTCTGTTCTACTCCACTTTGCTCTACTCTACTCTACTCTACTCTACTATACTCTGCTCTCTTCTCCTCTCCTCTACTTTACTCTACTTTACTCTACTCTACTCTACTCTAGCCTAGCTTAGCCTTACAAAGCTTAACCAAGGTCTACTCGACTCTATTCTACTCTACACTACTCTACTCAACTCTAACCTAGCCTAACCTTGCTCTACCCTACTCTACTCTACTCTATTCTACTATACACTACTCTACTTTAGCCAGTCTACCCTAACCTAGCTCTACTTTGCTATACTCTACTCTGCTCGTCTCTTCTCTACTATGTTTCTCTCTACTTTACTTTGTTATACTCTTCTCTACTCTGCTCTGCTCTTGTCTACTCTACTCTCCTTTCTTCTCTTCTACTCTACTTTGCTCTACTCTACTCTACTCCACTCTGCTCTACTCTCCTCTACTCTTATCTACTCAACTATATTATACTCTACTCTACTCTACTCTACTCTATCTAACGTAGCCTAGCTGATCCTAGCCAACCCTATCCTAGCCTAGCCTAACCTAACTTAGCTCTACTATACTTTACTTTCCTCTACTTTAATCTACACTACTCTACTCTATGCTACTCTAACCTAACCTAGCTTAGCCTAGCCCAATTTAGTTCTACTCAACTCTACTCTACTATACTCTACCATACTATAGCCTTGTTGAACCTAAGCTAGCCAAGCCTAGACTAATCTAACTCTACTTTGCTCTGCTCTTCTCTATTCTACTCTACTCTACTCGACTCTGCTCAGCTTTGCCCTTCTCTACTCTACTATGCTCTGCTTTTTTATTCTTTACTATACAATAACCTAGCCTAGCCTATCCAAGCTCTACTCTACTCTACTATATTTTACTTTCCTATACTCTACTTTACTCTAAGCTAGTTGAGCTTAGCCTAGCCTAGACTATCCTAACTCAACCCAACCTAACCTAGCTCTACTCTACTCTATTCTAGTCTACTCTACTCTAATCTACTCTACTCTATTCAATCTTAGCTTAGCCTAACCAATCCAAACCATGCTCTGCTCTACTAAACTCTACTCTACCCTAATCTACTATGCTTTACCCTTCCCTATATAAGCTTAACATAGCCTATCCTAACCTAGATCTACTCTACTCTGCTATGCTCTGTTATACTTTTCTCAGCTCTATACTACTCTACTTTTCTCTACTCTACTCTACTCTGCTCTGCTCTACTCTACTCTCCTCTACTCTGCTCAACATTGCTCTACTCTACTCTGCTCTGCTCTCCTCTTCTCTCTTCTACTCTACTCCACTCTACTCTACTGTGCTCTACTTCATTCTACACTACTATACTCTCATCTACTCTATTTTACTCTACTCACTGTACTCTTGCTTAGCCTAGATTATCCTAGCTTAATCAGGCTCTACTCTACTCTAATCTACTATAGTCTACTCTACTCTAACTTAGCCTTGCCTAGCATACCCTACCCTAGTCTAACCTAACCTAGCTCTACTCTACTCTACTCTACCCTAGTTTACCCTACTCTACTCTACTCTACTATACTCTACTCTACTCTACTGTATCCTAGCCTCACCTAGCCTAACCTAGCTTTACTCTACTCGACTCTACTTTGCTCTATACTACACTTCTCTGCTCTGCTTTGTTTTACTCTACTCTACTTTGCTCTTTTACTCAACTAAACTCCACTCTACTCTACTCTGCTCTACTCTGCTCCACTCTACTCTACCCTACTCTTGCCTACCCTAGCCTATCATAGCATAACAAAGATGAACTTTGCTCTACTATACTCTATGCTTCTCTACTCCACTCCAGGTATCTTAGCCTAGCTTGGCCTACCCTAGCCTAACCTTGCCTAGCCTAGCCTAGCCTAACCTTGCTCTACTCTACTCAACCCTAACCTAACCTAGGCTAACCAAGCTTTAGTAAACTCTACTATACTCTAGCTAGCCTTGTGCAACCTAGCCTAGCCTAGCATAGCCTAAGCTAGCTCTCTCTGCTCCACTCTACTCTACTATGCTATGCTCTTCTCTGCTTTACTGTGCTTTACTCTGCTCTCTTTTGTACTCTAACTTAGCCTAGCCTTGCCATGCTTCGCTTAGCCTATCATAGCTCTACTCTACTAGCTCTACTCTACTATGCTCTTCTCTACTCTTCTCTACTTTAATGTACTACAACCAAGCCTAGCCTAGCCTAAACTAGCCTTACCTAGCTTACCATAGCTTAGCCTAGCATAGCCTAACCTAACAAAGCTCTGCACTACTCTACTCTACTCTTCTCTACTCTGCTCTACTTATGTATACTCTGCTTTATTCTACTCTACTCTACTCTACTCTACTCTAGCCTTACCTAACCTAGCCTTGCCTTGCCTAGCCTGACTTAGCTTTTGGCTACTTTAGTCTACTCTACTCTCTAGTCCACTATACTCTACTCTTCTCTAGCTTAGCCCTAGCCTACCTTAGCTATGCCTAACTTATCCCAATCGAACCTTGCTCTACTCTACTATACTCAAATTTACTGTACTAAACTCTTCTCTAATCTACTCTACTTTACTCTATTCTACTCTACTCAACTCTACTATACTCTAACCTAACCAAGTGTAACTTAGCTCTACTCTACTTTACTTTACACCACTCTACTCTACTCTTACCCAGTCTAACTTAGTCTAGCCTAACCTAGTTTAGCCTAACCAAGCATTGCTTTACTATGCTCTACTCTACTCTTCTCTACTCCACTCTACTCAATTCTACTTTACCTTGTTATGCTCTACTCTCTTATATTATACTCTACTCTATTATGCTCTACTTTACTCTACTCTACTCCACTCTACTACACTCTACTCTAGCCTATTCTAGCTAATCCTACACTAAGCTAGCCTAACCTTGCTCTACTCTACTCTATTACTCTGCTATTGCTTAGCCTAGCCTAGCTTAGACTAACCAAACTTAGCTAAACATTACTCTACTCTACTATACTCTAACTTTTCCTATCCTAGCCTAGCTTAACTTAGCTCTACTATACTCTACTCTAGCCTATCCTTGCCTAGCCTAGCCTAACAAAACCTAACTATTCTATACTCTACTTTGCTCTGCTCTACTCTACTCTGCTTAGCTATACTCTGCTCTACTCTACTCTACTCTAATCTACTCTACTCTACCTTACTCAACTTTAGCCAAGTCTAGCCTAACCTAGCCTAGCTTAACTTAGCCTAGCCTAACCAAGCTCTACTCTACTCTACTCTACTCTACTCTGCTCTGCTCTACTTTACCCTATAATACTCTACTCTACACTACTTACACTACTTTTCTCTAATCTACTCTACTTTACTTTAACTTATCCTAACCTAGCTCTACTCTACTATACTCTTCTCTACTTGAGTCTACTCTACTATGCTCTACTCTACTCTATTATTCTCTATTATGCTCTACTGTTCTCTGCTTTGCTCTGCTCTGCTCCACTCTACTCTACTCTACCCTAGCCTAATCTAACCTAGCTGAATAAAGCTCTACTCTACTCTAGTATACTCTATTCTACTCTAGCCTTGCCTAGCTTAGCCTATGCTAGCAAGGCCTAGCCTAGCCTCGCCTAACCATACTCTACTCTACTTTACTCTACTCGACACTACTCTGCTCCACTCTTCTCCATTCTACTATACTCTACTCTAGCCTAGCCTAGCTTACCCTAACCTAGCTCTACCCTACTCTATTCTATTATACTCACCTAGCCTACCATAGCCTAACTTGACTTAGCTCTACAGTACTCTACTCTAGCCCAGCCTAACCTAGCATAGCCTAACCTAGCCTAGCCTAACTTAGCCTAGCCTAACCTAGCTCTACCTTACTCTACTTTGGCTTAGCCTAACCTTGCCTGGCCTAAACTAGCTTAGACTAACCTAGCTCTACTATACTCTATTATGCTCTGCTTTACTTTTTATTACCCTGCTCTGCTTCGCTCTAATCTTCTCTTCTCTACTCTACTCTACTCCAGCCTTGCCTCGTCGAGCTTAGCCTAGCTTACCCTAGCCTAGCCTAACATATCACTACTCTTCTCTGCTCTGCTCTACTCTACTCTACTCTACTCTACTCTCTTCTATATTGCTCCAATTTACTCTACTCTACTATGTTATGCTCTATTATACTCTACTCTACTCTTCTTTACTTTACTTCAGCCAAGCCTAGCCTAATTAAACAAATCTCTACTCCACTCTAGTCTACTCTAGCCATGCCTAACCTAGCCTGGCCTATCCCTGCCTTGCTTAGATTAACCTAGCTTTACTCTACTCCACTCTACTGTACTATACTATACTATACTATACTATATTATACTCTACTTTATTAAACACAACTCTAAGCTAGCTTAGCCTAGCATAGCTTAGCTTAGCTTAGCCTAACCTAGCTCTACTTTGCTCAACGCTGCTTTGCTCTGGTCTGCTCTGCTTTGTTCTACTCTACCCTAATCTACTCTTGTTTTCTCTACTCTACTCTGCATCGCTCTTCTTTACTCTACTTAACTCTACCTTGCTCTAACCTAGTCTAGCCTAACCTTACCTAACTGAGCTCTACTCTACTCTACTCGACTCTACTCTACTCAACTCTAACTTAGCTTAGCCTTGCCTAGCCCAACCTAACGTAAATACTCTACTCTACCCTAACTAGCCTAACCTAGCCAATCCTAACCGAGCTCTACCCTACTCTACTATACTCTTGTGTAGCCTAGCCTAGGCTAGCTTAAGCTAGCTCTGATCTACTCTACTATGCTCTGTTCTTCTTTTTATTGCTCTAATCTACTCTTCTCCACTCTACTCCACTCTTCTCTGCTCTTCTCTACTCTACTTAGCTCTTCTCTACTCTACTCTACTCTACTTTATTATACTCTAACATAGCCTAGCCTAGCCAAGATTAAGCTTGCTCTGCTCTATTCTACTATGCTCTACTCTTCTTTTTATTATTCTAACCTACTCTACTCCACTCTCCTTTGCTCTTCTCTACTCTACTTAGCTCTATTATGCTTTGCTCTACTCTTTTCTACTCCACTCTACTTTATTGTACTCTAGCCTAACTTAGCATAATCTAGCCTAGCCTAGCCTAACCTAACCTAGTTCTACTCTACTCTAGTCTTCTCTACTCTAGTCTAATAAGCCTAGCCAAGCCTTGCCTACCAAGCTCTACTCTGCTCTAGTCTACCCTGGCCTAACCTAGCTCTACTCAACTCTATTTTGCTCTACTCTACTCTACTCTACTTTACTCTACTCTAATCTTCTCTACTCTAACCTAGCCTAACCTAACCTAGCACTACTTTACTCTACTCTACTCAATTCTACTCTAGTCTAGTCTACTCTAGCCAACTTAGCATAGCTTAGCCTAGCCTAGCCTAACCTAGCTCTAATATACTCTACTCTGTACTGCTCTGCTCAGATTTTCTCTACTTTACTCTACTCTCCTCTCTTTTATTCTTCTCTACTCTAATTTACTCTACTCTACTCTACTTTAGCCTAGCCTAGCTAAGTTTAGCCTACCATAGCCTAACTAACCCAAGCCTTGCTTAGGCTAACCAAGCTTTACTCCACTTTACTCTATTCTACTCAACTCTATTCTGCTCTGCTCTACTCTTCTCTTCTGAACTCTACTCTACTATACTCCACTCTACTATACTCTACTCTATTATACACTATACTACTCAACTGTACTCTAGCCTAGCCTAGCTTAATTATTCTCTACTCTACTTTACTCTACTCTACTCTACTCTACTCTACTCTACTCATGCCTTGCTTAGCCTAGTATACCCTAGCTTAACCTACTTTTTCTTTACCTAGCCTAAACTAGCTTTACTCTACTCTGCTCTACTCTACTCTACTCTACTCTAACCTCGTCTTGCCTAGATTAGCCTACTAGCTCTACTCTACTCTACTCTACTCTACCCTACTCTAACCTCTCCTAGCTTAGCCAAGCTAAACCTAGCTCTACTCTACTTTATTATTCTCTCCTCTTCTCTGCTCTACTCTATTCTACCATACTCTACTCTAACCTAGCCTAGCTTAGCCTAACCAAGCTCTACTTTACTATACTATACTATACTCTACTCTACTCTACTCTACTCTACTATAACCTAGCCTTACCTAGCCAAACCTAGCTTAGCCTAGGCTAGCCTAGCCTATCCTAACTCCACTCTACTCTAGTCTACAATAGCTTAGCCTAGCCAAGCTTAGCCTAACCTAACTTTGCTCTACTTTGCTCTGCTCTACTTTTCTTTTCCTTACTTTGCTTTATTATTCTTTACTCTGCACAGCTCTGTTATGCTCTACTTTGTTATATTATACTCTAGCCTAACTAAGCTTAGGCAATCCTAACCTAGCTCTACTTTGCTCTACTCTACTTAGCTCTACTCTACTTTACTCAACTCTAGGCTAGCCTAGCCTAGCCTATCCTAGCCTAACTTAGCCTTGCCTAGCTTAGCCTAACTTAGCTCTACTCTACCCTACACTACTCTACTCTATCGTAGCCTAGCCTCGCCTAACCTAACCTAGTTCTACTCTACAATAGTCAGCCATACTTAGCCCAACCTAGCCTAACCTAATCTAGCTCTACTATGCTCTACTCTACTCTACTCTGCTCCACTCTAGTCCACTCTACTCTACTCTACTCTACTATACTTAACTATTCTCAACTTTACTCTAACCTAACTTAGCCTGTCATAGCCTAACTAAGCTATACTCTACTCTACTCTGCTCTGCTCTGCTCAACTCTTCTCTACTTTGCTCTGCTATGCTCTTCTCCACTCTACTCTGCTTTGCTTTACACTACTTTACTCAGCTCTACTATACTCTGCTCTACTCTACACATCTCTACTCTACTCTACTCTACTATACTTTACTCTACTCTACTCTTCTCTACTCTACTCTAATCTTTACTTTATCCTAGCCTAACCTTTTCGAGCCTATCCAAACAAAACCTAAGGTAGCCTAGTCTGAGCTAGCTCTACTCTACTTTCCTATACTCTACTCTACTCTACTCTTTTCCACTCTACTCGACTCAAACCTAGCCTAGCTTAGCCTAGCCCAACCTAGCTCTACTCCACTCTACTCTAGCCTTACCAAGCTTATCCTTGCCAATCCTAGCCAATCCTTGCCTAGCTCAGCCTAACCTAACCAAGCTTTACTCTACTTCACTTTACTCAACTCTACTCTACTCTACTCTACTCCACTCCACTCTACTCTAACCTAGCCTAGCCTAACCTAGCTTTACTATACTTTACACTACTCTACTCTACTCTGCACTGCTCTACTCTACTCTACTCTAGCAAAGCTCAGTTTACCCTTGCTTAGCTTAGCCTAGCCTAACCTAGCTCCACTCTTCTTTACTCTACTCTATTCTACTCTACTATAATCTACTCCATCCTTCTTTACTCAATTCTAACTTTGCCTAGCCTATCCTAACCTAACCTACCTCTACTCTTTTCTACTCTACTCTACTTTAGTTTACTCTAGATTATCCTACCTAGCCTACCTTTGCCTAGCCTAAACAAGAACAACTCTATGCTACTCTACTTTACCCTACTGTTCTCTACTTTGCACTACTCTACTCAACTATAGTTTGCTATGCTCTACTTTGCTCTACTCCACACTACTTTGCTTTACTATACTATTACCTAGCCTAGCCTAACCTAGCTCTACTCTACTCTACTCTACTCTACTTAACTCTACTCTACTCTACTCTACTGTAGCCTAGCTTAGCCTAACCTAGCCTCGCCTAACCTCGCTCTACTCTGCTCTGCTCTAAACTTGTTCGATCTACTATTTTTTAACTCTACTTTGCTCTACTTTTTAAAACTCTACTTTGCTCTCCTCTACTCTGTTATGCTCTTCTCTACTGTGGTCTGGTTTACCTTGCACTGCTCTACTCTACTCTAATCTACTCTGCTCTAATTTCTTCTGTTATGCTCTACTCTATTATGCTCTACTTAGCTCTGCTCTACTCTCCACTCTTTTCTCCTCTCCTCTCCTCTCCTCTCCATTCAACTTTTGTACTCTACCATCCTCTACTCTACTCTACTCTGCTCTACTCTACTCTACACGTCTCTACACTACCCTATTCTACTAACCTCTACTCTACTCTACTATACACTTGCTAAGCCTTCTCTTGCTCTACACTACTCTACTCCACTCAAGCCTAGCTTATTATAGCCCAGCTTAGCCTACCCTAAACAAACCTTGCTCTACTCCACTCTACCCTACTCTACTCTACTCTACTTTTCTTTAGCCTAGCCTACCATAGCCTACCTAAGCTCTACTCTTCTCTACACCACTCTACCCTACACTACTCTACTCTACTATGCTCTACTCCACTCTATATTGCTATGTCCTGCTCTTCTATTCTGCTCTACTTTGCTCTGCTCTACTCTCTACTTCTCTTATCTCCTCTAATCTACTCTTCTCTACTCTATTCTACTCTACTCTTCTCTACTCTACTCTACCCTACTCTATTATAGCCTAGCCAAGCTTAGCTTACCAAAGCCTGGCCTAGCCTAGCCTAACCTAATACATTACACCACTCTACTATACTCTACTCGACTCTACTCTACTTTAACATAGCCTAGCCTAGCCAAACCAAGCTCTACTCTACACTACTTTACTCTACTCTTCTCTACTCTAGCTTAGCAATCCAAACCTAGACAACCTAGCCTAACATTTCTTTACTCTACTCAATTTTGCACTACTATGCTATACTCTACTCTACACTTCTCTACTCTGCTCTACTTTACTCTACTTTGTTCTGCTTTGCTCTTCTCTGTTATGTACTCTAACCTAGCCTGACCAAGCTCTACTCTACTCCTCTACTTTACTCTAATCTAGCCTAGCCTTGCTTACCCAACCATAGCCTAGCCTAGACAAGCTTAGCTTAGCTTAACCTAGCTCAACTCAACTCTACTCTACTCTGCTTCACTCTACACCACTCTACTCCACTCTACTTTACTCTACTCTAGTCTTCTCTAATCTAACCTTGCCTAACCTTGCTCTACTTAGCTCTTCTCTATTCTACCCTACTTTGCTCTTTTCTGCTATACTCAGCCCTGCTTTACACTACTCTACTCTACTCAAGCCTAGCCTAGCCTAACCTAACACAACTCTACTCTACTCTACACCACTTTACTCTTCTTTGATCTACTCTACTCTACTCAAAACAACCCTATCCTAGTCTAGCCTCTCCTAGCCTAGCTTAGCATAGCCTAACCTAACATTATTATACTTAACACTACCATACTCTACCCTTCTCTAGTCTACTCTACTCTACTATAACTTAGCCTAGCTTAACTTAGCTATATTCTTCTCTAATATACTCTACTCTACTCTATTCTAGCATAGCCAAGCCTAACCTAACCTAGATTAATCTATCTCTACTCTATTATGCTTTGCTCTACTTTACTCTACTCTGCTCTGCTCTATTCTACTCTACTCTGATCAGCTCAGCTCTACTTTGCTCAACTCTACTCTACTTTGCTCTATTCTACTCTACATTACTATATTCTAGTCTATTCTAGCATAACCTGGCCTAGCATAACCAAACCTTGCTTTACTCTACTCAACTCTACTCTTACCAAGCTAACCAAGCTTAGCCTAGCCTAGCCTAACCTAACCTAACTCTATTCTACTATACTCTACTATAATCTACTCTACTCTACTCTACTCTACTCTACTATGCTCTACTATACTCTACCCTAACCAAGCTTAACCTAGCCTAGCCTAGCCAAACCAAGCTCTACTCTGCTCTATTATACTCTACTCAGCTTTGTTCTATTCTGCTCAACTTTGCTCTACTCTACTTTGCTTTGCTCTACTCTACTCTTCTATGCTCCGCTCTACTCTATGCTACTTTCTTTTACTCTACTCTACTCTGGTGTACTCTACTGTACTCTATCCTTGCCTAGCTTTGCTTAGCCTTACTGAGCACTACTCTACTCTACTCTACTCTACGTTAGCCTAGCCTACCCAACCATAGCAGAGCCTATCAGAGCCTAACCTAACATAACATAGCTCTACTCTACACTATTATACATTAAGCTACTCTATTTAACTCTCCTCTACTCTACTCTAGAATCACCTCACCTAGCCTAGCTTAACTTAGCCTTAATCTACTCTACTCTAATCTAGCCTAGCTTAGCATAGCCTAGCCTAGACTACTTAGCTCTAATCTACTCTACTATGTTATGCTCTACCCTTTCTTGCTCTACTCTGTTCTACTCTGCTCTGCTCTACTCTACTCTACTCTACTCTAGCCTAGCCTAGCCTAACTTAGCTCTACTCTACTTTACTCTACTCTACTCTATTTTAATCTTGTCTACTCTACTTTACTCTACTCTACTCTACTCTAACCAAGCCTAGCCTAGCCTAAGCTGAACCTAGCTCAAATCTACACAACTCTAGCCTAGCCTAACCTAGCCAACCATAGCCTAACCTAGCTTTACTGTGTTTTGCTTTGTTATACTCTGCTCTACTCTTCTCTGCTCTGCTCTACTCTTCTCTACTCTACTATGCTTTGTTATGATCTTCTCTATTTTGCTCAACTCTACTATACACTATTCTACTACACTCTGTCCTAACCTATCCTAACCTTCCTCTACTCTACTCTACTCTACTCTTATCTACTCTACTCTATTCTACCATAGCTTAGCCTAGCCTAACCTATCCTGGCCTTACCTAACCTAGCTTAGCCTAAACTAGCTCTACTCTACTCTACTCTACACTACTCTACTATTCTCCACTCTACTCTACATTAACCTAGCCAATCCTACCTTAGCCTAGCCTTACCTAACTTAGCTCTAGTCTACTCTACTCTATTCTACTCAACTCTAGCCTAGCCTAGTCGAGATTGGCCTAGCATATCTTAACTACCTCTACTCTGCTCTACTCAGCTCTGCTCTGCTCTACTCTGTACTGCTCAATGCAGCTCTACTATGCTCTATATTGCTATACTCTACTCTTCTCTACTCTCCTCTCCTCTCCTCTATTCTACTCCACTCTACTCTGCTCTATTCGACTCTATTTTACTTTACTCTACTATACTCTCCTCTATTCTACTCTACTATACTATGCTCTACTCTACTCTACTTTACTCTACTACAGCTTAGCCTAGCCTAACGTGTCCTAACCTAGCTCTACTCTACTCTACTTTACTCTACTCTACTCTAGCTTATCCTAGCCTAGCTTAGCCTAACCTAACCTAGCCTAGCCTAACCTAGCTCTACTCTACTCTATTCTATTCTAGTCTACTCTACTCCATTATACTCAACTCTCCTCTACTCTAGCCTAGCGTAGCCTAGCCTAACCTAGCCTAGCCTAACCAATCCTAAACTAGCTCTACTCTATTATACTCTACTCTACTCTACTAAACTCTACTCTAATCTATTATAACCTAAGCTAGCCTAGCCTAACTTAACCTAGCTCTACTCCACTTTACTCTAGCCTAGCTTAGCCTAACTTGACCTAACTCTACTCTGCTCTACTCTACTCTTTTCTTCTCTTCTTTACTCTGCTTTACTCATTTCTTCTCAGCTCTGCTCTCCTCTACTATACTCTTCTCTACTTGACTTTACTCTATTCTACTCTACTATACTCTACTATACTCTGCTCTACTATACTTTAGCTTAGCCAAGCCTAACCTAGCTCTGCTTTAATCTGGTCTACTCTACTCTAGCATAGCCTATGCTAGCCTAGCTTAGCCTAGCCTAGCCTCGCCTAACCTAGCTCCTCTCTACTCAACTCTACTTATCCTAGCCTAGCCTAACCTAGCTCGACCTTACTCCACTCTATTGCACCCTACTCTACTCTTCTCAACTCTAGCCTAGCTTAAGCTAACCTATCCTAGCTCTACTCTACTCTGCTTTATTCTACTATGCTTTTCTCCACTCTACTCTAGTCTATTCTACTCTATTCTATTGTACTCTCCTTTGTTATGCTCTACTCTACCCTACACTCCTCTCCTCTTCTCTACTCCTCTATGCTCTACTCTACTCTCCTCTCCTCTCCTCTCCTCTACTCTACTCTACTCTACTCTACACTGGCCTACTCTAATGTCCTCTACTCTCCTCTAATCTACTCTAATCTACTCTACTCTACACTACTCTACCATAGCCTAGTCTAGCCGAGCCAAGCCAACCCTAGCTTATCATAACCTAACTCTACTATACTATACTCAACTCTAATCTACTCTACTCTATCATAACCAAGCATATCCTAGCCTAACCTCACTATACTTTACTCTACTCTTCTCTATTCTAGCCTAGCCTAGCCTAAACTTACCCTACTGAGCTCTACTCTACTCTACTCTACTCCACTCTGCTCTACTCTGCTCTACTCTACTCTACTCTTCTTTGCTTTGCTCTACATACTCTGCTCTTCTATAGTCTACTTTACGATAGCATTTCCTAGGCTATCCTCGCCTAACCTTGCTCTATTCTACTCTACTCTATTCTATCCTACTCTACTGTAATCTACTCTACTCTACTCTAGGCTAGCCTAGCCAAGTTTAGCCTAGCCTAAGATTGCTAAGCTTAGCCAAAAATAACCTAGCTCTACTCTACTCTACTATACTATATTGTACTTTACTCAGCTTAGCTCTGCTCTACTTTATTCCACTCTACTCTACTTTACTCTACTCTACTCAACTCTAACCTAGCTTAGCCTAACCTAACCTAGCTCTACTCTACTCTACTCTGCTTTGGTCTAGTCTTCTCTTTTTTTCCTTACTATGCTCTTCTCTCCTATACTCTTGTCTGCTCTACTCTACTCTATTCAACTCTACTTTGCTCTGTTTTTCTCTACTTTGCCTAAGCTATCGTTACTCTACTCTGCTCTGCTCTTCTATGCTCTACTCTCCTTTACTCCACTCTGCTCTTCTCTATTATACTCTACTCTACTCTGCTCTGCTCTACTCTGCTGTACTCTATACTCTAGCCTAGTCTTACCTAACTTTGCTCTACTCTATTCTACTCTAAGCTAGCCTATCCTAACCCAACCTAACTAGCTCTACTCTAATGTACTCTACTCTAGCATAGTTTAGCCAAGCCTAGCATAGCCTAATTTAGCCTAGCCTAGCTTAACTTTATTCTACTCATCTCTACTCTATTATATTCTGCATAACTCTACTCTTCTTTGCTCTGCTCCACTACACTCTATTTTGCTCTATTCTGCTATGCTATACTCTACTTTACTCTCCTCTGCTCAATTATACTTAATTCTACTCTATTTTAGCCTAACCAAGCAAAACCTAACCTAGCTCTACTCTACTCCACTAAAGCTTAGCCTAACCTAGCTTACTTTACTCTGCTCCACTCTACTCTACTCCACACTACTCTACTCTAAACAAGCCTAGCCTAGTCGAGTCTTGCTTAGCCAAACCTAATTTAACTCTTCTCTGCTCTACTCTACTATGCTCTGCTCTTCTCTACTCTACTCTGATCTGCTTTGCTTTGCTCTGCTCAACTCTTCTCTGCTCAGCTCAACTCAACTCTACTTTACTCTACTCTACTTTGCTTTGGTCTTCTTTGCTCACCTCTACTCTACTCTACTCTGCTCTACTATACTCTACTCTACTCTACTCTACTCTACTTTACTGTACTTTAGCCTCATTTAGCCTAGCCAAGCCTCGCCTAACCTAACCTAGCTCTACTCTACACTACTCTACTATACTCTAACTTAACCTAGCCTAGCCTAACTTAGCCTAGCTCAGCCAACCTCTCTCTACCTTACTTTGCTCTACCCTACTCTACTCTACTCTACTCTTTTCTTCTCTACTATTCTCTACTTTACTCTACTCTACTATCCTCTGCTCTACTCTGCTCTACTTTACTCTGCTCTACTCTAGCCTAAGCTAGCCTAGCCTTGCCTAGCCACTATAACCTATGATAGCCTAGCTTAACATAGCCTAATGTTGCTCTACTATACTTTAGCCTAGCCTAGCTTAACTTAGCTCTGCTTCACTCTACTCTACTTTACTCTACTCTACTTTGCTCTACTCTAATCTGCTCTACTCTACTATTCTCTACTCTATTATGCTCTTCACTACTCTACTCTACTCTAGCCTAGTTTAGCATAACCTAGCCTAGCTAGCTTAAAATATCTTTACTCTACTCTACTCTACCCTACTTTAATTTACTATACTCTAGCCTAGCCTAGCCTGGCCTTGTCTACCCAAGCAAAGCCAAGGCTAACCTAACCTAGCTCTACTATGCTTTACTCTACTCTACTCTACTTTAATCAACTCAACTCAACTCTACTCTACTCTTCTCTACTATAACTTATTCTAACCTAAACTAGCTCTACTCTACTCTACTTTACTCGACTTCACTCTAGCTTAGCCTAGTTAAGCCTAGCCTACCCTAGCCTAGCTCTACTCTAGCCTAGCTTAGCCTAACCTAGCTCTTCTCTACTCTACTCTAATCTACTCTTCTCTAATCGAGCTTAACTTACCGTAGCTTAGCCTTGCCTAACCTAGCTCTAGTTTACTCAATTTTACTCTAACCTAGCCTAGCCTAGCCAAACCTAACCTAGCTCTACTCCACTCCACTTCACTATACTCTGCTCCAGCCTAGCCTCGCCTAGCCTAGCCTTGCATAACCTTGCTCTACTCTACTCTACTCTACTCCACACTACTTTGCTCTATTATTCTCTCCTCTACTCTACTCTATTATACTCTACTATATTGTACTCTACTATACTCTACTCCACTCTACTCTACTCTACCCTACTCTCTCTTTTATAACTTAGTATAGCTTAGAATAGCTTAGCTAGCCTAGCTCTACTTTACTCTACATTACCTTGCTATGCTCTACTCTGCTTACTATACTTTGCTCTATTTTGCTTTGCTCTACTCCACTCTGCTTTGCTCTGATTTACTCTGTTCTACTCTGTCTTACTCTTCTCTATTCTACTTCATTCTACTCTATTATACTTTACCATTCTCTACACTACTCTTCTCTACTTTACTCTACTCTAACCTAGCTTAACTTTCCTTAGCCTAGCCTAGCCTAACTTAGCCTATCCTAGCTCTACTCTCCCTTGCTCTACTCTACTCTACCATACTCTACTCTTTTCTACTCTTCTTTAATATGCTCTTCTCTGCTCTACTCTACTCTAATTTATTATGCTATATTCTACTATGCTCTACTCTACTCTACTATACTTTACTCTAGCTTAGCCAAGCATAGCCTAGCTTAGTTACTATAACCTAGCCTGGCCTAGCCTAAACTTGTTATACTTTGCTCTACACTACTCTACTCTTGCCTAACCCACCGAGCCATGCCAAACTTAGCTCTTCTCTGCTCTACTCTACTCTGCTCTGCTCCACTCTACTCTACTCTGCTCTACTCTGCTTTGCACTGCTTTGCTCTGGTCTTCTATAATGTACTATGCTCAAGCTTAGTTTAGCCTTACGTAGCCTAGTTTAGCCTGACCTTGCTATACTCTGCTCAACTCTACTCTACCTTACTATACTGTATCTTGCCTAGCCTAGCCTAGTCTAACCTAACCTAGCTATACTCTACTTTATTCTACACAAATCCACTCTATTATACGCTAATCTACTATACTCTACTCTAACTTAGCCTAGCCTTCCCTAGCTTATCCAAGCTCTACTCTTCTCTACTCTACCCTACTTTATTCTACTCTACTCCACTCTACTCTATTATGTTCTACTCTACTCTACTATGCTCTTCTCTACTCTACTCTACTCCACTCTGCTCTACTATACTCTAGCCTAGCCTAGCCTAACGTAGCTTTGCTTTACTCTACTCTACTCTACTCGACTCTATAATACTTTACTCTAGCCTATCCCACCCAAGCCTAACCTAGCATTACCTAGCTCTATTCTACTCTACTTTACTTTACTCTAATCTACTCTACTCTGCTCTGCTCTATTATACTCTAACAAAGCCTAGCCGAACCTAGCTCTACTCTACCCTACTCGACTCTACTCTATCCTATCCTAGCTCGACGTAGCCTAGCCTTACCTAGCCAAGCCTCACCAAGCCTAGCCTAACCTAACCTTACTCTACTCTACTCTACTTTACCCTACTCTGCTCTACTCTTTTCTTCTTTACTCTACTCTACTTTACTCTACTCTACTCTACTTTATCCTAGCCTAGTCTAACTTTGCTCTACTCTACTTTATTCTAGCTTAGCCTAGCCTAGCCTCAACTAGCTCTACTTTACTCATCTTTGCTTTGCTCTGCTCAACTCTACTCTACTATGCTCTGCAATGCTCTACTCTACTCTACTCTAGCCTAGTTTAGCCATCCCTAACATAGACTAGCCTAACCAAGCTCTACTCTACTCTACTCAACTCTACTCTCTTCTAGACTAACGTTGCTCTAATTGATTATGCTTTGATGTACTCTACTCTTCTCTGATCAGCTCTGCTCTGCTCTACTCTGCTCCACTTTACTCTGCCCTATTCTACTCTACTCTATTCTACTCTACTCAGCTTTGCTATACTCTTCTCAACTCTTTTCTACTCTGCTCTACTCTGCTATACTCTACTCTTCTCTACTCTGCTCTGTTCTTCTTTACTCTGCTCTGCACTACTCTACTCTACTCCACTCTGCTCTACCCTTTCCTAGTCTTGCCTAGCTTAGTCAAAAAGAGCTCTACTCTACTCTACTCTACTCTGCTCTACTCAATTCTACTTTACTCTAACCTAGCTTAGCCTAGCTTAACCAAACATAGCTCTACTCTACCTTACTCTACTCTAGCCTAGCTTGGCCTAACCTAGCATAGCCTTGCTTAGCCTCACTTAGCTTAGGCTAACCTAACTCTACAAAGCTTAGCTCTGCATTACTCTGCTCTACTCTGCTTAGCTTTGTTCTACTCTACTCTACTCTATTATACTCAGGCCTAGTAAAGCCTAACCTAGCTCTACTCTACTTTACTCTACCCTATTCTACTCTATTATAGTCTACTCTCACCTAGTATAGCTTAGCCTTGACTACCCTAGCCTAGCCTAACCAACCCTAAGTCTACTCTACTCAACTCTACTATAATCTACCATAACCTAGCCAATCTAGCTATACTCTACTCTACTCTAGCCTAGCTTAGCCTTACCTAGCCTAGCATAACCTTGCTCTCTGCTCTACTCAGCTTTTGTTTGCTATATTCAACTCTACTCTACTTTACTCTGCTCTACTCTATTCTACTCTTCTCTACTCTACTCTTCGCTCCTTCACTCTACTCAACTTTACTCTACTCTAACGAAACCTAGCTTAGCCTTGCCTAGCCAAGCTCTACTCTACTCTACCCTACTCTAGTCTTGCCTAGCCTAACTTAGCTCTACTTTGCTCTACTCTGGTCCACTCTACTCTGCTCTACTCTACTCTTCTTTACTTTGCTCTACTTTACTATGCTATGCTCTGCTCGGCTCTACTCTTCTCTACTCTACTCTATTTTATTATACACTGCTAAACACTAGCCTAGCCTAACCTCGTCTAGCTTAACCTAACCTAGCTCAACTCTTCTTTACTCTACTCTATTTTACTCTAGCCTTTCCTAGCCTAACCAAGCTCTTCTCTACTCTATTTTGTTCCACTCTGCTGCTCTACTCTCCTCTACTCTACTCTGCTCTATGTTGCTCTAATTTGCTTTGCTCTATACTTCTCTGCTTTACTCTACTCTTCTATATTATACTCTACCATACACTAGCCTAGCCTAACCTAACCTAGTTATACTCTACTCTACTCAATACTACTCTACTCTAGCCTAGGCTAACTTAGCCTAACCTAGCCTAGCATAACCTAACTCTACTCTACTCTACTCCACTCTACACTACTATACTATACTCTACTCTACTCTACTCCATTCTACCCTACTCTACTCTACTTTAGTTTATTATAACTTAACCTAGCTTAGCCGAGCCTGGTATAGCTTACCCTAACTTAACTCTACTATGCATTTCTCTGTTCTTCTCTACTCTTCTCTAGCTTTCTCTGCTCTGCTCTGCTCTTCTTTACTCTGTTTTAGTCTTCTCTGCTCTTCTCTACTTTATCCTACTATATTCTAGACTATCTTAGCCTAAACTAGCCTAGCCTAACAAAGCTCTGCTCTATGGTACTCTTCTCTATGCTACTCTACTCTACTCAAGCCTAGCTTAGCCTAGCCTACCCTAACCTACCCTAACATAACTTAAATCTACTCTACTTGACCCTACTCTATTCACCTCTAATATATACTCTACTCTACTCTAGTCTACTATACTCTACTATGTTATACTTTACTGTAACCTAGCCTATCCTAGCTCTACTCTTCTCTACTCTACACTAGCCTACCCTTGCTTAGCCTGGCCTAACCTAGCTCTGCTTTGCTCTTCTCTATTCTACTCTGCCTTACAAAACTCTACTATACTCTGCTCTACTCTACTCTACTCTACTCTAGTCTACTCTATGATACTCTGGCTTAACATAGCCTAACCTAACTCTACTCTACTCTACTATACTCTACTTTACTCTAGCCTAGCCAAGCCTAGCCTAACCTAGCATAGCCTAGCTTAACTTAACCTAACCTAACCTAGCTCTACTCAGCTCTACTTTCCTTTACTCCACTCTTCTCTACTCAACTCTATTTTATTTTAGCATAGTCTAACCTAACTTAGCTATACTCTACTCTATCCAAGGATAGCCTAGCCTAACCTAACTCCGCCCCACTTTGCTCTACTGTGCTCTACTATGCTCTACTCTACTCTACTCTACTCTACTCTACCCTACTATACTCTACTATGCTCTACTCTGCTCTACTCTTCTCTACTTTGCTCTATTCTACTCTACTCTACTCTACTTTGCTTTGCTCTGCTCTACCCTAGCCTTATTTAGCCTAGCTTAGTTTAGCTTAGCCTAACAAAGCACTACACTACTCTGTACTGACCAAGCTTTGCTTAACCTAGCTCTACTCTACTCTGCTCTACTCATCTCTGCTCTGCTCTACTCTAACCTAGCATTGCTTAACTCTACTTTGCTCTACTTTGCTTTTCTCTACTTTTTTTCACTCCATTTTGCCTTATCATGCTTTGCTCTATTATGCTCTGCTCTACTCTGCTCTACTTTACTCTACTTCAACAAAGCCTAGCCTAGCTTAACCTAGCTTTACTCTACTATACTATACTATACTATACTCTACTCTACTCTACTCTACTTTACTTTACTCAACTCTATTCTACACTAACCTAGCATAACCTAGCCTAGCTTAGCCTAACCTTGCTCAACCCCACTCTACTATGCCTTTCTCAACTCAACTCTACCCTACTATACTCTTCTCCATCTTGCTCTACTAAGCTCTATTGTTCTCTACTTTGCTCTGCTCCAGTTTGCTCTACTCTTCTCTACTCTACTCTACTCTACTCTACTGTAGCCTAGCGTAGCCTAACCAAGCTTTCTCTACTCTACACTACTCTACTCTAGCCTAGCCTTCCTTATCCTTCCTTAACCTAGCCTAGCCTCGCCTTCTTTAACCCCAGCTATACTCTACTCTACTCTACTCTACTCTACACTACTTTTCTCTATTCTAGTCAACTCTACTCTAACTTAGCTTAGTCTCGCCTTGCCTAACTTAGCTCTACTATACTATACTCTACTCTCACCTAACTTAGCCTAACCTAGCCTAGCCTAGTCTTGTATTACCTAGCCTTGTCTAGCTAAGCCTAACCTAACTCTGCTCAGCTTTACTCTACACTACTCTGCTATGCTCTGATATACTCTACTCAGCTCTACTCTACTCTACTCTACTCTATTGTGCCCTAACCGAGCCTAGCCTATCCTAAACTAGCTCTACTCTACTATATTCTACTATCACCTTACCTTGCCTAGCCTAGCCTAGCCCAGCCCAACCTAGCCTAGAATAGCATAGGCTAGCCTTGCCTAACCTAGTTATTTTCTACTATACTCTACTATAACCTATCCCAACCTAGCTTAGCCTAAACAAGCTCTACTCTACTCTCTTTACTCTACTATACTCTTCTCTTTTTTTCTCAGCTCTATACTATTCTACTCTACTCTTCTCTGCACTGTTATGCTCTACTCTACTCCTCTTCTTTACTCTACTAAACTATACTGCACTCTCGCCTAGCCTTGCCTAACCTTCTCTATCCTAGCTTAGCCTTGCCTAGCCTAGCCGAACCATGCTCTACTCTTCTTTACTTAACTCTATTATACTCTAATCTACGCTACTCTACTATACTCTACTCTAGTATACTCTACTCTATCCTAGCCTTACCTAAACTAGCTCTACTCTACTCTACTCTACTCTCACCTAGCTTAGCCGAGCCTAGCCTAGCTTAGCCAAACCTAACTCTGCTCAGCTCTGCTCTACACTTCTTTTCTCGACTCTGCTCTGCTCTCCTTTGCTCTGCTTTTCTCAGCTCTACTCTATTTTACTCTACTCAACTCTATTATAATCTAGCCTAGCAAAACTTAACCTAATCTAGCTTTAGAGTACTCTTCTCTAGCCTTGCTTGGGCTAGCCTAACCTACCATAGATTAGCGTAATCTAGGCTAGCCTTGCCTAACCTAGCTCTTTTCCACTTTACTCTACTCCACTCTACACTACTCTACTCTACTCTATTCTACACTAGCCTAGCCTGGTCTTGCCTAACCTAGCTCTGCTCTACTCTGCTTTTCTCTACTCTACTCTACATTGCTCTGCTCTACCCTACTCTATGCTGCTCTGCTCAGCTCTCCTCCACTATACTCAACTCTAACTTAGCCTAGCCTAGCCTAAGCTAGCTCTACTCTACTCTACTCTATTCTACTCTACTCTTCACTGCTCCACTCTACTCTAGCTAAGGCAAGCCTACCCTGGCCAGGCCTAGCCTCTCCTAGCCTAGCATAGCCTAACCGAACCTTGCTCTAGTCTACTTAACTTTACTCTACTCTACTCTACTTTAATCTAACCTAGCCTAGCCAACCCTAACCTAGCACTGCTCTGCTCTACTCTACTCTATTCTACTCTGCTCTACTCTACTCTAACCTAACTAAGCTAAGCCTAACTTAACCTAGCTCTGCTCTACTCTACTTTGTTCTGCTCTACTCTACTCTGACGTACTATAATTTTCTCTGCTCTGTTGTGCGCTACTCTACTTTACTCTTCTCAGCTTTGCTCTACTCATTTCTATGCTGCTTTGCTTTACTCTACTCTAAACAACTCTGCTCTACTCTACTTTCCTCTATTATACTCTACTTTACTCTACTCTACTATACTCTACTCTACTCTAGCCTATCCAAGCCTAGCTTAGCCTATCCTAACTCTATTCTACTCAGCTTTCCACTTCTCTGGTCTACTCTATTTTTCTCTACTCTACCCTTCTCTTCTCTACTCTGCTTTGCTCTTCTCTACTCTACTTTACTCTGCTCTACCCTACTCTACTCTAGTCTACTTTGCTCTACTCTTTTTGCTCTACTCTACTCTAGTCCACTCTACTTTAATCTACACTGGTCTACTCCAACCACGTTTTGCCTAGTCTAACTAAGCCTAATCTAGCTCTACTCTACTTCTCTTTACTCTATTCTACTCTATTCTATTCTAGCCTAACCTAACTTAACCTAGCTTTACTCTACTTCACTCAACTCTACTATGTTCTAATATACTCTAATCTACTCTAACTTAACCTAGCCTAGCCTAAACTAACTTAGCTCTACTCTACTTTACCCTACTATACTCAATTCTACTCTACTTTAGCCTAGCTTAACATTTTTCTACCTAGCCTAAGTTAACCTAACTCTACTCTACTCTAATATACTCTATTCTACTCTGCTCTGCTCTACTCTACTCTACTCTACTCTGCTTTGCTCTACTATGCTCTGCTCCGCTTTACCCTACTCTACTCTACTCTACTCTATGATACTCTAGCCTAGGTTTGCTAAACCTAGCTCTTCTCGACTCTACTCTACTCGAGCCGAGCTTAACAATGTCAGGCCTTTTCTAACCTAGCTTTTCTTTACTCTACTCTACTCTGCTCCACTCTACTCTACTTTGCTCTTCTACTCCCAATTTTGTGCTGCTATCTACTACACTATTATGCTCTACTCTTGTTTGCTTTGCTCTGCTCTTCTCAACCCTACTTTGCTTTGCTCTACACTACTCTACTCTGCATTGCTCATCTCTTCTCTAATCTACTCTATTATTCTATGCTTTGCTTGACTCTGCTCTACTCTCCTCTCTTCTCCTCACCCCTCCTCTCCTCTCCTCTACTCTATTCTACTCTACTCTACTCTACTGTAGCCTAACTAAGCCTAGAATTACCGAATCTAGCTCTACTCTACTCTACTTTATTATACTCTACTGTAATCTAGCTAAACGTAGCCTAGCCTAGACTAACCAAGCCTTGCCTTGCCTGACCAAGCTCCACTCAACTCTATTAAACTCTACTCCACTCTACTATACTATAGCCTCGCATAGCCTAGCCTAGCCTAGCTTAGAATAACCAGTTCTACCCTACTCTACTCTGCTCTAGTCTACTCCACTATGCTCTACACTGCTCTGCTCTAATCTGCTTAGCTCTGCATTGCTCTATTTTTCTCTTCTGCTTTGCTCTGCTCTCCTCTCCTCTCTTCTACTCTACTCGACCTTGCTCAACAATACTCTGCTCCTCTCTATTCACTCTACTCTTCTTTGCTATGCTCTACTCTATTCTACTCTACTGTAGCCTAACCTAGGCTAGCCTAGCCAAGCCAAAACTAGCTCTACTCTACTATACTCTACTCTACTCTACTCCACTTTACTGTAGCATACCCAAGCCTACACTAGCCTACCCCAGCCTTGCCTTTCCTTGCCCAGCCTGGCCTAACTTCACTTTACTATACTATACCCTACTCTACTCTACTCTACTCTAACCAAGCTAAGCCTTACATAACCAAGCTCTACTCTACTCTACTTTACTCTACTCTAACCAAGCATTTCCTAATATAACCTAGCCTAACCTAACCTAGCTATGCTATACTCTAGCCTTTCTAAAGCTTTCCTAACATAGCCTTACTGTACTCTACTCTTCTTTACTCTAGCTCAACCTAACAAAGCCTACCATAACCTAGCCTAGCCTAACTTAACCTAGCTCTACTATACTCCACACTACTCTATTTTGCTCTTCTCTATTTTGCTCTGCTTTTCTTTACTCTTACCTAGCCTAGTCTTACCTAACCTAGCCTATCCTAGCCCAACCAATCATAACTTAGCTTGACTTTGCTCTACTATACTCTACGCTTCTCTACTCTATTCTGCTCTACTCTACTCTACTCAACTCTGCTCTGCTCTACTCTACTCTACTCTACTCTAATCTAGCCCAACCTATATTATCTTAGCCTAACCTATCCTAGCTGTACTCTACTTGAATGTAGCCTAACATAACCTTTCCTTGCCATGCCTAGCCTAACTTAGATATGCTTTACTCTGCTCGCACTGCTCCACTCTGCTCTGCTCTACTCTACTATGTTCTACTCTTCTCTACTCTGCTTTGCTCTGCGCTACTCTGCTCTACTCTAGTTTACTCTTCTTTAGCCAAGCCTAGCTAGCTTTGGCTTACCTAACGTAGATCTACTCAACTCTACTCTACTCAAGCCTAGCCTAACCTAGCCTACCCTAGCTTAGCCTAGCCTAGCCTAGCTTACCCTAGCCCTACTCTACTCAACACTACTCTACTCTACTCTACATTACTCTACCTTACTCTACCCTAGTCTCCTTTACTCTAAGTTAGCTTAACCTAGCCTAGCTTAGCCTAAACTAGCTCTACTCTATTCTACTCTTCTCTTCTTTGCTCTCCTCTACTTTGCTCTTAACTATTCTACTCTGCTCTACTCTATTATTCTCTGCTCTACTCTTCTCTAATCTTCTCTTCTCATCTATACTTTACTCTAGCCTAGCCTAACAAAGCTCTACTCTAGTCTACTCTACTCTACTCTACTTTACTTTACTCTACTCTACTCTAACCTAGCCTTGCCTAGCCTATCCTAGCCTAGCCAAACCTTGCACTAGTTGACTCTACTCTTCTCTAACCTAGGCTAGCTTAGCTTCACGTAACTTGGCTCAACTTTTCTATACTCTACTCTAGCCTAGCATGGCCTACTCTAGCCAAACCTTGCCAAGCCTAGCTTAGCGTAGCCTAACTGAGCTCTGCTTAGCTCTGCTCTAAACTACTCTGCTCTACACTACTCTACTCTACTCAGCATTGCTCTGCTCCACTTTACTCTACCCTGTTGAACTCCAACCTAGCCTAGCCTAACTTAACCTCGCTCTACTTTACTATACTCTATGGTACTCTAGCCTAGCCTAGCCTACACTAGCCCAGCCTAGCCAAACCTAACCTTGCTTAGTTCTACACTACTCTACTCAACTCAACTCTACTCTACTCTACTTTACTCTGGCCTCAGCTAGCCTCGCCTATCCTAGCTCTACTCTGCTTTGCTTTCACTACTCTACTTTGCTATACTCTACTCCACCATACTCTGCTATGCTCTACTATGCTTTGCTCTACTCTATGCTACTCTAGCTTGGCTTAGCCTAGCCTAATAAAGCTTTATTTTATTATACTATACTCTACTTTGCAACACTCCATCCTACTCTACTCTACTCTACTCTGTTCTACTCTTCTCTACTCTAGCCTAGCCTAACCTAGAATAGCCCAACCTAACCTATCTCTACTCTACCCTACTTTTCTTTACTCTATTCTACTCTACTCTAACCTTGCCTAGCCTAGCTTAACTTAGCTCTGCTCTACTCTACTCTACAATACTCTACTCTACAATACTCTACTCTACTCTACTCTAGCTAGTCGAGCCTAGCCAAGCAAAGGCGAGCCTAACCTAGCTCTGCTTTACTCTTCTTTGCTCTGCTCTACTCTAATTTCCTCTGCTATGATGTACTCTACTTTACTTTGCTCTCCTCTTCTTTGCTTTGCTCTACTCTTCACTACTCTACTCTACTCTTCTCTACTTTGCTCTTCTCTCCTCTGTTCTACTCTATTCTACTGTGCTCTACTCTACTCTACTCTACTCAACTCTATGATACTATACTCTACTCTAGCCTAGCCTAGCCTAAACTAGTTTTATTCTACTTTGCTCTACTCTGCTCTACTCTACTATACTTTAATTTTCACTACTCTACTATGCTCCACTCTACTCTACCCTTCTCTACTTTGCTATAATTTGCCTTGCTTTGCTCTAGTCTGCTTTACTCTACTTTACTTTGCTCTACTCAACTCTACTCTACTCTAACCTTGCTTAGCCTAGTTAAGGCTTCCCTAACCTAGCTTTACACTACTTTACTCCACTCTGCTCTACTTTACACTGTTCTACTCAAGCTTAGCCTAGTCTAACAAAGCTTTGCTCTTCTTTGCTCTGCTTTACTCTGCTCTTCTCTACTTTGCTCTGTAATCCAGCACTTTTCTCTGCTCTACTCTACTATGTTCTACTCTATTTTGCACTTCTCTACTCTACTCTAATATACTCTATTCTATTCTACACTAGCCTATTCTAGCTTTATCTTTCCTAGCCAAACCTAACTCTACTTTACTCTATTCTTTTACTTAAGCCTAGCATAGCCTAGCTTAGCTTATTCTAGCCTAGCCAAGCCTAGCTTTGCATAACCTAACCTAGCACAACTCTACTATAATCTAATCTACTTTATTTATCTATACTCTGCTTTACTCAACTCTACTCTGCTCTAGCCTAGCCTATCCTAGCCCAACCTAGCATAGCCTTACTTAACCTAGCTCTTCTCTACTCTGCTCTACTCTTCTCTATTCTAATCTACTCTGTTCTGCTCTACCCGACTCCACTCTGCTTTGCTCTGCTCTGTTTTGCTCAAATTTTCTCTTCTCTACTCTACTATACTTTACTCTACTTTAGTTTACTCTACTCTACTTTACTCTAGCCTTCTTTAGCCTAAACTAGCTTAAACTAGCTCTACTCTACTCTACTCTAACCTAGCCTAGCTTATGCTAGCCTAACCTAACTCTACTATACTTAACTCTACATTACTCTACTCTAATTGACTATACTTTACTCCAGCTTAGCTTAACCTAGCTCTACTCTGCTCCACTCCACATTATTGTACTCTACTTTGCTCTGCTCTACTTTTCTCTTCTCTGCTCTACTCTACTATCTCTTACTCTTGTCTGCTCTACTCTGATCTGCTCTGCTTGACTGTGCTTCACTTTTCTCAACTCTACTCTACTCTACTCTATTTTGCTCTACACTTCTCTCCTCTGATCTTCTCTACTCTACTCCACTCAACTATACTCTTATCAAGCCTAGCCTAACCTAGCCTAGCCTAAACTAGCTCAACTCTACTTTACTTTACTACTATAGCCTAGCTTAGGCTAGATTAGCTTGGCCTAGCCTAGCCTAAACTAACCTAGCTCAGCTCTACTTTACTCCACTCTACTCTACTCTACTATACTCTGCTCTACTTCACTCTAATCTACTCTACTCTAGCCTAGCCTTGCTGTTCTTAGCTTAACCTAGCCTATCTTAACTTTATTATGCTCTATTCAATTTTGCTCTGCTCTAATCTACTCTACTCTACTGTTCTTTATTCTACTCCACTCTGCTCTACTCTACGTAGCTCTACTCTACTCTACTATACTCTAGTCCACTCTTGCATAGTTTACCCTAGCCTAGTCGAGCATAACTTAGTTATAGTCTATTATACTCTCCTCTTCTCTTCTCTGCTCTACCTTAGCCTAGCCTTGCCTAGCCTAGCCTAACTTACCCTATCTTAACCTAGCCTAGCTCTGCTTTACTATGCTCTACCCAACTCTTATCTACTCTAGTATGCTATGCTCTATTCTACTCTGCTCTTCTCTATTTTGATCTTCTCTACTCTACTATACTCTGCTCTACTGCACTCTAGCCTAGCTTAGCCCAACCTAGCTCTACTCTACTCTACTCTACACTACTCTACTCCATTCTAACCTAGCCTAACCTAGCTTAGCATAACTTAGCTATATTCTACTCTACTCTTTTCTACTCTATTATGCTCTTCTTTTCTATTTTCTACTTTACTCCACTTTACTCTGCTCTGCTCTACTTTGCTATGCTCTGCATTACTCTGCTCTACTCTACTCTGCTCTACTCTGCTCTACTTCACTCTACTCTACTCTACTCCACTTTACTCTACCTAGCCTAACCTAACCTCACCTAGCCTAGCCTAACCTAGCACTACTCTACTCTACTCTATTCTACTCAATTTTTTTACTCTACTCTTGCCAAGTTTAACCAAGCCTAGCTTAACTTAACTTACCTCATCTCTACTCTACTCTACACTACTCTACTCTACTCTAATCTTGCCTAGCCTAACTTAGCTTTGTTCTACTTCACTTTAGCCTAGCCTTGCCTAAGTTGGCCTAGCCAAACCTAGCTCTACTCTAATATTCTTTGCTCTACTCTACTCTGTTCTACTCTGCACTACCTTATACTACTCTACTTTGCTTTGCTCTACTCTACTCTACTCTACTCTGGTCTACTATGCTCTACTATAACCTAGTTTTGCCTAGTCTTGCTTTTTTTAGCCTAACAAAGCTCTACCCTACTTTACTATACTCTACTCTAACCTAACCTTGCTCTGCTCTACTCTTCTATACTCTATTCTTCTCTACTTTGCTTTACTCTACTCTACTCTAGCCTAGCCTAGGCATGCTAAGCTTATCTTACCCTTGTCTAGTAAAACCCAGCTCTACTCTTCTCTATTATATTACACTCTACTCTATTCTACTTTAACCTAGCCTCTTTTAACCATATCTAACTTAGCTCTTCTCTACTCCACTCTACTACACTCTACTCGACTCTAGCCAAGCCTAACCATGCCTAGCAAGCCTAGCCTAACCTAGCTCTGCTCTGCTTCGCTCTACTCTACTCTGCTCAACTCTACACAACTCTACTCTACTTTACTCTATTATGCTCTACTCTACTCAGTTTTGCTCTTCTCTTCTATACTATCCTTTATCAAAGCTTAGCCTAACCTACCCTAACCTAACCTAGCTCTACTCTACTCTACTTTACTCTACTCTAACTTAGCCTAGCCTAGCCTAGCTTATCCTAGCTCTACTCTACTCTACTCAAAATTAGCTTAGCCAAGCCAAACCCTACTCTGTGCTACTCTACTCTATTCTACTCTGCTTTACTTTACTCTACTCTACTCTACTCTTCCCTCTTCTACTCTTCTCTTCTCTGCTCTATTCTATTCTTCTATGCTCTGCTCTACTCTACTCTGCTCAGCTCCACTAACCTCAACTCTACTCTATCTACCCTACAATACTCTAACTACTTTTTGCTAGCCCAACATAGCCTATCTTAGTAAAGCTCTACTCTACTCTACTCTACTTATTATATCTACTCTACTCTACTCTTTCTTACCTTAACCTAACTTAGCTTTGGTCTACTATGCTCTACTCTGCTTGGCTATATTCTACTCTACTCTACAATACTCTACTCTACTCTACTCTATTATGCTCTACCCTACTCAACTTTGCTCTACTCTGCTCTACTTTATTCTACTCTACCTTACTCTACTCTCCTTTAGCCAAGCCTAACTTAGCCTAGCCTAACCAAACCTAGCTCTACTCTGCTCTACTCTATTCTACACTACTTGACTCTAGCCTAGCCTAGCCTAGTCGAACGTAGCCTAGCCTAACCTAGCACTACTCTACTCTGCTCTGCTCTACTCTTCTATGCTTTGCTTTGCTCTAATCTACACTAATTTACTCTACTTTAGCCAAACCTAGACTAGCTTAACCTAACCAAACCAAGCTCTACTCTACTCTATTCTACTCTTCTATACTCTAGTCTACTTCACTCAACTCTACTCTACTCTAACCTAACATAGCATAGCTTAGCCTAACCTTGCCATACTCTGCCCTACTCTACTCTACTCTACTCTGCTTGGCTCTACTCTGCTCTGCTCTACTCTGCTCTGCTCGGCTCTACTCTATTGTTCTCTGTCTTACTCTGCTCTCCTTTCCTCTGCTAGCTTAGCTTAGCCTAACTTAGCTTAGCCTAACTTAGCTTAACCTTGCTTTAGTCTACTCTACTCTACTCTACTCTATAATACTTTGCTCTACTTTACTCTGCACTAATATAGCTTACAATAATCTAGCTTTACTTTAATTTACTCTACTTTATGCCACTCTAGTCTAGTTTAGCCTTGCTTTGTCTAGCCTAGGCTAACCTTGCCTAACCAAGCTCTACTCTCCTCTTCACTGCTCTGGTCTTCTCTACTCTGTTCTGCTTTGCTCTACTCTACTCGTCTCTACACTACTCTACTCTACTCTAGCCTAGCATAAACTAACCTAGCTTTATTGTACTCTACTCGGCTCTACTATACTCGACTCTCGCCTAGCCTAACCTAGCCTTGCCTCGCCTAGCCTAACCTAGCTTAGCCTAACTTTGCTCTGCTCAACTTTTGTGTGCTCTACTCTATTATCCTCTACTCTAATCTATTAGGCTCTACTCTACTCTTCTCTACTTTTGCCATGACGAGCCAAGCCTAGCCTAAGCTAATGTAGCTCTTCTCTACTTTTAACATGGCTTTACTCTACTCTACTATATTATAATCTATTCTCCACTACTCTACTCTACTCCAATCTAATCTACTCTACTCTAACCTAGCCCAACCTAACCTAGCTTAGCCTAGCCAAGCTCTACTCTACACTACTATACTCTGCTCTACTTTGCTCTTTTCTGCTCTACTCTACGATACTATTCTCTGATCTACTTAGCTTTACTCTGCTTTGCTCTACTACACTCTACTTTACTCTACTACACTCTACTTAGCTTTTCCTAGCTTAGCCTAACCTTTTTTTTCTCTACTCTACTATGCTCCACTCTACTCAACTCTACTCTACTCTACTCTGTTGTGCCCTACTCTTCTCTGCTCTATTCAACTCTACTCTACTCTACTCTACCATACTCTAGCTTAGTTTTGCCAAACTTAGCCGATCCTATCATAAACATGCTCTACTCTACTCTACTCTACTCTACTCCACTCTAGCCTTACCTTGCTTAACATAGCCTACCCAAGCCCTGCTTAGCCTAGCCTAGCCAAGCCTAACCTAGCTCTACTCTACTCTAATCTACTCGACTCTACTCTACTCTAATTTATCCTTGCCTAATCTACATCTACTCTACTCTACTCCACTCCACTCTACTCTACTCTACTCTACTTTTCTCTTGTCTACTCTGCTCTCCTCTACTTTGCTTTGCTCTACTCTACTCTGCTCTACCCTATACTCCTCTACTCTACTATACTCTACTCTACTATGCTCTACTCTGCTCTGTTAGACTTTGCTTTTCTCTATTTTGCCCATCCCTAGCCTATCTTTGCCTAACCTTGCTCTACTCTACTCCATTTTACTCTACTCTACTACACTAGCCTAGCCTAACCTAACCTAGCAAAGCACTACTCTATTTAACACTACTCCACTCTACTCTATCTTAGCTTAGCCTGGCATAGCTTAACTTAGCTCTACCCTACTCTACTCTATTTTTCTCTACTCTGCTCTGCTGTACTTTTTCTTTGCTCTCCTCTACTCTATTCTACTTTAGTCTACTCTACTCTACACTAGTCCACTCTAGCTTAATTAGCCTAGCCTAGCCTAACCTAACCTAGATCTACTCCATTTTTCTCTACTCTACTCTACTCTACTCCAACATAGCCATGCCTAACCTAGCCTAACTTAGCATGGCCTTGCCTAACCTAGCTCTACTCTTCTCTTCTCGACTCTACTTTACTCTACCCTACTCTACTATATTCTACTCTACACTACTCTACCCTACTCTCCTCTGCTCTACTCTGCTCTATTGTACTCTTGTATAGCTTTACCTAGCCTAGCTCTACTCTACTCTAGCTTAACCTAGCATACCCTATCCTATTCTTGCCTAACCTAGTTGTACTCTACTCTACTCTGCTCTACTCTACTCTACTCTACTCTACTATACTCTACTCCATTCTACTCTACTCTACTCTACTCTAACCTAGCCTCATCTAGTCTACCTTAGCCTAGACTAACCTAGCTCTACTCTACTCTACTAAACTCTAGCCTTGTCTAACCTTGCTCTATTCTACTCTACTCTACTTTGCTCTACTCTACTCTACTCTAATTTTGTCGTCTATAGTTTGCTCTACTCTACTCTATTCCTCTATACTCTACTCTACTTTACTCTACTCTACACTACTCTGCTCTACTCTGCTTTACTCTTTTGTGCTCATCTCTGCTCTATTATACATTACTCCACTCTACCCTACTCTACTCTTCTTTACACTAGCCTGGCCTAACCTAGCCTAGCTTAACCAAACATAGTTCTACTATACTCTACACTACTCTACTCCTCTAGCTTAGCCTAACAAAGCTTAGCCTAGGCTAGCCTCACCTAACTTACCAAAACTTAACTCTTCTCTACTGTAGTTTGCTCCATTCTATTCTACTCTACTCCAACCCGGCCTAGCCTAGCCCAACTTGGTCGAACCTAGCTTTTCTCTACTCTACTTTTCCTGGCTTTACATTGCTCTGTAGTACTCTACACTGCTCTACTCTACTCTGATCTACTCTACTCTATTCTGCTCTACTCTTCTTTGCTCTGCTCTTCTCTATTCTTCTCTACTCTACTTTATTCCACTCTAGTCTACTCTTGCCTAGTTTAACTTTGCCTTGCCTTGCTTAACCAAGATCTACTCTACTCTAATCTTCTTTAGCTCTACTCTTCTCTTCTCTACTCTACTTTGATCTACTTTGTTATACTCTTCTAAGCTTTACTCTACTCTGGTCTGCTCTAATCTACTCTACTCTTCTCTATTATACACTACTCTACTCTATTGTACTCTAGCCTAGCCTAACCTAGCCTTACCTATCTCTACTCTAACTAGCCAACCCTACCCTATCCTAACTTAGCCTAGCCTAACTTATCTCTACTCTACTCTACTGTACTCCTCTACTCTACTCTACTATACCCCACTCCAGTCTACTCTACTCTAATCTAACCTGGCCTTGCCTAACCTATCCTGGCATAGTCTAACCTAGCTTTACTTTACTCTACTTGACTATACTCTACTCTTCTCAACTCTAGCCTTACCTGGCCTAGCCTAGCCTAACCTTACTCTACTATGCTCTACTCTTCTCTAATCTACTCCACTCTACTTCACTCTGTTTTGCTCTACTCTACTCTACTCTACTCTACTCTACTCTATTATATTCTACTCTACTCTAGCTTAGCCTAACCATGCTTAACCTAGCCTAACCTAACCTAGCCTAGCCTAGCCTAGCCTTACCAAGCCTAGCCTAACCTAGCTCTACTCTACTCCACTCTATAGTAATATACTATACTCTACTCCACTATACTCTATTGTACTCTACTCTACTTTACACTACTCTAACCTAGACTAGAAAAGCTTACCTTAACCCAACCTAGCTCTACTCTGTTCTATGTTACTCTACTCTGCTCTACTATACTCTGCTCTGCTCTGCTCGACTCACTCTACTTTGCTCTATTTTATTCTACTCTACTCTAACCTAGCTCTACTCTACTTTGCTCTAGCCTATCTTCGTCAAGCTTAGCCTGGCCTAACCTAGTTTTGTTCGACTCTACTTTACTCTATTCTATACTGCTTTTATCTACTCTGCTCATCTCTTCTCTACTGTACTCTACTCTGCTCTCCTCTGCTCTGCTTTACTCTACTCTACTCTGCTCCACTCTACTCTACTCTATTATATTCTAACTTAGCCTAGCCTAACCTAGCTCTACTCTAATGTAGCCAAGCCTAGGCTAACTTAACCTGCCCTAACCTAACTTAGCTTAGACAAACCTAGCTCTACTCAACTCTACTCAACTTAACTCTACTCTACTCTACTCTACCCTACTTAACCTAACCTAGCCTAACCTAACTTAGCTCTACCCTACTCTACTTAACTCTATTCCACTCTACTCTACTCTGCTCTATTATTCTTATCTCTACTATTCTTTTGTCTTCTCTACTCTAGTCTATTCTTATCTACTCTACTCTTCTATACTATGCTCTGCTCTACTCTCATCTCCTATCCTCTCTTCTACTCTTCTCTACTCTGCTCTACTCTGCTCTAATCTTCTCTACTCTACTCTATTCTCCTCTAATCTCCACTGCTCTACTCTATTAAACTCTAATTTATGCTTGCCTAGCTTACTTGAGCCTAGCCTAGCCTAACTTATTTATACTCTACTTTATTCTATTCTACTCTACTCCAATCTTTCTGCTCTACTCTACTCTACCTTACTCTAACCAAGCCTAGCCAAATCGAGCTCTACTTTACTATGCT
This sequence comes from Vanilla planifolia, assembly GCA_023846275.1. Taxonomy (NCBI): domain Eukaryota; kingdom Viridiplantae; phylum Streptophyta; class Magnoliopsida; order Asparagales; family Orchidaceae; genus Vanilla; species Vanilla planifolia. The sequence continues at coordinate 105,619 of JAIUJO010002526.1, forward strand.
CCACTCTACTCTAGTCTAGCCTAGCTTAGCCTTGCCAAGCCTAAACAAGCCATGCTCAGTTCTGCTCTACTTTGCTCTACTCTGCTCTTCTCTACTTTGTTCTACTCTACTCTACTCATCTCTGCTCTACTCTTCTCTATTCAACTCTACTCTATCCTAACTTAACCTTGCCTATCCTAGCCTAACCTTGTTCTACTCTTTTTTACTCTACTTTACTCTACCATACTCTACTCTACTCTACTCTACTTGACTCTACTCTAGCCTAGCCTATCCTACCCTAGCCCAACATAGCTTAGCCACACCTAACCTAGCATTACTCCACTCTGCTCTACTCTACTCTACTTTATTATACTCTACTCTACTCTACTCTAACTAGCCTTGCTTAACCTAGCCTAGCCTAGCCTAGCTCTACTTAGCTCTACAATACTCTACACTACTATACTCTTCTCCACTCTAATCTATCCAAGCCTAGCCTAACCTAGCTCTGCTCTACTCTGCTCTTCTCTACTTTTGCTCTGTCCTTCTCTTTTTTTC
>JAIUJO010000769.1:17500-20000 GCA_023846275.1 Vanilla planifolia
TTCTTCTTCTTCTTCCTCATCTTCTTCTTATTCTTCTTCTTCATTTTCTACTTCCTCTTCGCCTTTTCGTTTCTCTCGTCTTTGTGTTCTTCTTTTTCTTCTTCTTCTTCTTCTTCTTCTTCTATTTCTTCCTCTTTTTCTTCTTCTTCTTCTGTTTCTTTTACTTCTTCTTCTTCTTATTCTTCTAATTTTTCTTCTTTTTCTTCTTATTCATCTTCTTCTTCTCCTTTTTTGATCTTTTTCTTCTTCTTTTACTGCTTCCTCTTCTTCTTTTTTATCAACGACATCATCATCATCTTCTTCTTCTTCTTCTTTTTCTTCTTCTTCTTCTTCTTCTTGTTCTTCTTCTTCTCTTCCACCACCATCTACTTCTTCTTCTACTACTACTACTACTTCTTCTTCTTCTAAAACTTCAACTTCTTCTTCATCTTCTTTTTCTTCTTCTTCAACTTCTTCTTCTTCTTTGTCTTCATCTTCAACATCTTCTTCTCCTTCTTCTTCTTCTTCTTCTTCTTCTTTCTCATTCTTCTTCTTCTTTGAATTCTTTGTTTTCTTATTCTTCTTCTTCTTCTTCTTCACTTTCTTATATTCCTTCTTCTCCTTCTTTTACTGCTTATTGTTCTTCTTTTACTTCTTCTTATTCTTATACTTCTTCTTCTTCTTCTTCTTCTTCTTTTCCTTCTTATTCTTCTCAAACTTGTTCTTCTACCTTTTCTTTTTTCGTCTTCTTGTTCTTCTTTGTCTTATTCTTCTTCTTCTTCTTCTTCCACCTTTTCTTCTTCTACTTCTTCTCTGTCTTCATCTTTTGCTTCTACGTCTTCAGTGTCTTCTTCTTCCTATTCTTTTTCTTTTTCTTATTTTTCATTTTCTTCTTCTTTTTTTTTTGTCTACTTCCTCGTCCTCTTCTTCTCCGTCTTCAACTTCACCTTCTTCTTCTTCTTCTTCTTCTTCAACTTCTTCTTATTATTCTTCTTCTTCTCCTTCTTCTTCTTCTTCTTCCTCTTCTTCTTCGTTTACTTCCTTTACCTCTTCTTCGCCTTCTTCTTCTTCGTCTTCTTCTTCTTTTTCTTCTTTGTCTTCCACTTGTTCTTTTTTTTTCTGTCTTCTTTTTGTCCTTCTTCTTCGTGTTCTTCTTCTTCTTTGCCTTCACCTTCTTCTTCTTCTTCTTCTTCTTCTTCTTCTTCTTCTTCTTGTTCTTCTTCTTCTTCACTTCTTTTTCATCATCTTCTTCTTCTTCTCTTTCTACTTCTTCTTCTTCTTCTTCTTCTTCATCCTCTTCTAACTCTTCATCTTCTTCTTCTTCTTCTTCTTCTTCTTCTTGTTCCCCTTCTTTTTCTTCTTCTTCTTCCTCTTCTTCTTCGTCTCCATCTTCTTCTTCATCTTCTTCTTCTTCGTCTTCTTCTTCGTCTTGCTCCCCTTCTTCTTCTCCTTCTTCTCCTTCTCCTTCTTCCCCTTCTTCTTGTTCTCCTTCTTCTTCTTATTCTTATTCTTCTTCTTCTTCTTCTTCTTCTTCTTCTTCTTCTTCTTCTTCTTCTTTTCTTCTTCTTATTTATCTTCTTCTTCTTCTTATTCTTTTTCTTCTTCCTCATCATCATCATCATCATCTTCTTCTTCTTCTTCTTATTCTTCTTCTTCTTCTTCCTATTCTTTGACTTCTTCTACTTCTTCGTCTTCTCCTTCTTCTTCTTCTTCTTCTTGTTCTTCCTTCAATTTTTCTTCTTCTTCTTCTTCGTCCTCTTCTTCTTCTTGTTCTTCTACTTCTTCTTCTTCTCCTTCTTATTCTTTTTCTTATTCTTCTTATTCTTCTTCTTCTACTTCTTTTTTTTATCTTCTTTTTTTCATTCCTATTCTTATTCTTATTCTTTTCTTCTTCTCCTCCTCCTACTTCTGCTTCTTCTTATTCTTCTTTGCCTTCTTCTTCTTCTTTTTCTTCTTTTTCTTCTGTTTCTTCTTCTTCTTCTTCTTCTTCCTCTCCTTCTTCTCCTTCTTGTTCATCTTCTTCTATTTCTTCTTCTCACTATTCTTTTAGTTCTTGTTCTTGTTCTTCTTCTTCTTCTTCGTCGTTGTCTTCTTCATCTTCATCTTCTTGGTCTTCTTCTTCTTCTTCTTCTTCTTCTTCTTCTTGTTCTTATTGTTTTTCTTCTGCTTCTCAATCTTCTTCTTCTTTGCTTTCTTCTTCTTCTTGTCCTTTAACTTCTTTGTCATCATCATCTTCTTCTTCTTATTGTTCTTCTTCTTCTTCATCTTGTCCCTCTTCTACTTCTGCTTCTTCTTCTTCTCCTCCTTTTACTTCTTCTTCTTCTTCTTTTTCTTCTTCATCTTCTTCTTCTTTTTCTTCTTCTTAGACTTCTTCATCATCTTCTTCTTCTCCTCCTTCTTCATCTTCTTCTTCTTCTTCTTCTTCTCCTTCTTCTTCTTCTTCTTCTTCAATTTCTTTTTCTTCTTCTTCTTCTTCTTCATCTTCTTGTCCTTCTTCTTCTTCTTCTTTATCCTCTCCTTC
>JAIUJO010000769.1:27500-30000 GCA_023846275.1 Vanilla planifolia
TTTATTCTACATCTTCTTCTTCCAATTCTTCGACTTCTTCTATTTCTTCTTCCTCTTCTTCTTCTTCTTCTTCTTAATCTTCTTCCACTTTTTCTTCTTCTTCTTCTTCTTCTGCTAATTCACTTTCTTCTTCTTCTTCTTCTTCTTCTTCTTCTTCTTCTACTTCTTTTTCTTCTTCTTCTTCTTCTTCTTCTTCTTCTTCTTCTGCTTCTTTTTCGTCTTCTTTTACTTCATCTTCTTCCTCTTCTTCTTCTTCTTCTTCTTCTTCTTTTTCTTCTTCTTCTTTTTCTTCTTCTTCTTCATCTTTTTCTTCTTCATCTTCTTCTTCTACGTCTTCTTCTTCTTTTCCTTCTTCTTCTTCTTCTTCTTCTTCTTCTTCTTCGCTTCTTTTTCTTCTTTTTCTTCTGCTTCTTCATTTTCTTCATCTTCTTCTTCATCTTTTTTTTTCTCCATCTCTTTCTTCAACTTCGTATTCGTTGTCATTTTTTTCTTCTTCTTCTCCTCGTTCTTCTTCTCCTTTTTCTTTTCCTACTTCTACTTATTATTCTTCTTCTTCTACTACTTCATCATCATCATCGTCTTCTTCTTCTTCTTCTTTTTATTCTTCATAATCTTCTTTTTCTTCTTTGTCCTAATCTTCTTATTCTTCTTCTTCTTCTTCTTCATCTTCTTCTTCTTTTTCTTCTTCTTCCTCTTCTTCTTTTTCTTTTTCTTCTTCCACTTCTTCTTCTTCTTCATCATCATAATCTTCTTCTATGTGCTCTTTGACTTCTTCTTCTTCTTTTTTCTCTTCTTCCTCCTCTTCTTCTTCTTCTTCTTTGCCTTCTTCTTCTTCTTCTTCGTAATATTCAGCCTCTTCTTCTTCTTCTCGTTCTTCTTCTTCTTCTTCTTCTTCTTCCTCTTCTTCTTCGTCTTCTTCTTGTTCTTCTTTTCATCTTCTTTTTCTTCTTCTCCTTCTTCTTCTTTGCCTTCTTCTTCTTCTTCTTTTTCTCCATCTTCTTCTTCTTCTTTCTCTTCTTCTTCATCTTCTACTATTACCACTTCTTTCCCTTTAACATTATTTTCTTCTTTTTCTAATACTTCCACTTCTTCATCTTCTTCCTCTTCTAATTCTTCTTCTTCTTCTTCTTCATCTTTTTGTCCTTCTTCTTCTTCTTTTCGTTCTTCTTCTTCGCCATCATCTTCTTCTTCTGCATCATCATCTTCTTCTCCTTTGTCGTCTTCTTCTTCTTCCTCTTCTTTTTCTTCTTCGACTTCTTCATCGCCTTCTGGTTCTTCTTCTTCTTCTTCATCATTTTCTTTTTCTTCATCTTCTTCTTCTTCTTCTTTTTCTTTTACTTTGTCTTCATCGCCTACTTCTTCTTGGACTTCTTCTTCTTCTCCTTCTTCATTTTCTTCTTTCTAATCTTCTTCCTCTTCTTCTTCTTCTTCTTCTTCATATTCTTCTTCTTCTTCTTCTTCTTCTTCATATTCTTCTTCTTCTTATTCATCTTCTTCTTTTTTTACATCTTCTTCTTCTTTGTCTTTATCATTGTCTTCTTCTTCTTCTTCTTCTTCTTCTATTTTTCTTCTTCTTCTTCTTCTTCTTCTTTGTCATCTTCTTCTTATTCTTATTATTGTTATTCTTCTTTGGCTTCTTCTACTTCATCTTATTCTTCTTGTTCTTCTTCGACTTTTTCTTCTTCTTTGTCTTCTTCATCTTCTTCTTTTCTTCTTCTTCTTCTTCCACTTCATCTTCTTTTTCTTTTTTTTATATCTTCTTGTTCTTTTTCTTCTCCTCCTCCACCCCTTCCTAATTCTTCTTGTTTTACTTCTTCTTCTTCATCTTCTACAACCTCTTCTTCTTCATCTTCTTCATTTTCTTTTTCTTCTTCTTGTTCTTCTTCTTCTTCTTCATCTACTTTGTCTTCTTCTCCCTCGACTTCAACTTCTACTTCCTCTTCTTTTTCTTCTCGTTCTTCTTCTGCTTATTCTTCTTCTTTGACTTCTACGCCTTCTTCTTCTTCTTCTACTACTACTACTTTGAATTCTTATTCTTCTTCTTCTTCTTCTCCTTGTTCATTTTCTTTTTGTTCCTCTTCTTCTTCTTCTTCTTCAACTTCTTCTTTTTCTTCATCTTCTTCTTCTTTTACTTTTTCTTCTTCTTCTTCTTCTTCCTCTCCTTCTCCTTCTTCTTCTTTCTCCTTCTTCTTCTTCATTTTCTACTTCTTCTTCTTCTTCTTCTTCTTCTTTTTCTTCATCTTCTTCTCCTTCTTTTTCTTCTTCGTCTTCTTCATTTTCTTCTTCTTCTTTTTGTTCTTCTTTTTGTTCTTCTTCTTCTTCTTCTTCCTCTTCTACTTTTTCTCCTTCTTCTTCTTCTTCTTCATCTTCATCATCATCTTCTTCTTCTTCTTCTTCTTCTTCTACCTCGACTTCCTCTTTCTCTTCTTTGCCTTCTTCTTCTTCGTCTCCTTCTTCTTCTTCATCTTCTTCTTCTTCTTCTTTTTCCTCTTCTTCTTCT
>JAIUJO010000769.1:37500-70000 GCA_023846275.1 Vanilla planifolia
TCACGCGAACCCGCGCGCGGGTCCGTCGGCTCAACGGCCGACGGCGGCGAAGCGGTGGCGGACGGTCGCAGTCGGCGGCAGAAGGCGTCCGGCGGCGGCGAAAATCGGAAAAAGAGGCCTTTTGGCCAAATTTGGGTCCCCGAATCCAAAAATAATGTTCTTGAGTGTTAATTCGAGCCCGAAATGCAACTTTGGGCTCCAAATTGATCCTGTTCATGAAGAGTAACTCCCTTGGTCGTCGGGTAGTGCAGGAGCGCATCTGAATAGATGAAATACGTCGAAAATCATGCATGGCGCTGGTGTCCCCACCAATTCCCCCATAGCGAGAAAGACTCAACTCCGATGAGTCAACTCCAAGTTGTTCCTCATACATCCTCAATGCATCTGGATTCAATCGCTGTAACTCTTCTCTTGTGATCCAAGTATCCTCGGTATCCGACCGGCCTTGCCATCGAACAAGATATCTTTGATAACTTCGATTTCTGGTTAATGTAGTTTGATCGTCTAGTACCTTTTCAATCTGCTCACTCCTCTTACCTTGACAAGTTGGTGGACACTCAGGTAAAGGTTCACTCTCAAGGGGTGTTGATGTAGGCTCAAGTGGCTCACTGGGAATCTCGATCGGCTCCTTGTAGGCCACCAGGTCTGAGACGTTGAAGGTATTGCTGATGCCGTAATCGTCTGGTAACTCCACTGTGTATGCATTTGGTCCAATCTTTTTTAAGATTCGGAATGGACCAGCACCTCTTGCATGTAACTTCCTTAAGGTTCCTGGTGGAAACCTTTCAGGTCTGATTCGAATCATCACATAATCACCTTCCAAGAACTCCTTAAATCTGCGATGTGCATCCGCAAGTTTCTTATATTGCTCATTACTTAAATTAATTTTATCTTTAATATGTTTATGAATCTCTCTGATGTGTTGTGCAAACTCTTGTGCGGACTCTGATGTGCGTGCTTGAATAGGTAATGGGATAAGGTCAATTGGGTTATGAGGTTTGTACCCATTATAAGCTTCAAAGGGACTCATTCCTATAGACCTATTAACTGAACTATTATATGCATATTCCGCACGTGATAAAAGTAAATCCCAATTTTTTGCATTGTCTCCTGATGTAAATCGTGTGAGAACAATGCACAAGAGGGGAGGGGTGAATTGTGCTTTTCACTAAAATTTAGATTTTGAAAATTCTTTCAATTAAAAACGTTTGTAAATAAATTGTGAAATAAAAACGAAAAATGCAATAATAAGACAAGCAAAAAGAGACAAAGTTTTTTAGGTGGTTCGGCCAAACCCATGCCTACATCCACCCCCGATCAACCTGATCGGGCTTCCACTAACCACTCCCTTTTGCCGAAGCACGTAGGGGTAAACCAAGTACAACCGGTGCTCCAACGAGACACCAAAAATCCGAACAAATCCGACTACAATAAAGCGTACAATTTTTACAATAGCAATGCATACAAAAATCCTACACCTTTAATTTCTCAAAGCAAAGTGACACAACTAAATGTTACCGAATGATGCAACGAAATGTGGAAGAAAGCTGTTCAAATTTGAGAAGAAGGTTGAGCCCGTAGCTCCCACAAGTATGCCAATTGTTGCTCTCTGTTTTGGCCTTTTTCCTTAGATTTTGAAGATTTTTGCAAGTGGATTCATCAACTCTATAAATTGTAAAATGTCCTATATATATAGTCCACCAAAAAGCAATTCCAAACGGCTAGAAAAACGGTAAAAAGAAATCCGGAAAATAGCCGTTGCCGGAAGCTCGAAAAGGAAGAAGAAGAGCAGCAGCCGTCCGATCCCACTTCAATAATGGATGGCTGGATGGACTTCACGGCTTGATCATCTCTAGACCGTCTGATCCGGGCAGACTTGATCTGAACCATTGGATCCCACGCACTGAACGAACGGCGCTGATTAAACAGCCGTTCGAAATTACTCTCGCCCGTTGGATCTGGGCGGGCTTGATCTGCGCCTTTGGATCCTGCCGAAGTTATAAGGTGGGATTTTTTAGTCCCACACTACAGAATGAAATTTGGCACACCGCTTTATAATAAATTTGCGCCGTTTAACCTGCGAGCCACTTTGGGGCTGGCTCCCCCCTTCCTTGACCGGGATTTCATCACCCGGTTCAGGTTGACTTAGCCATGCACTGTTCTTTGACCGTAGACCGCGCTGAAGTTAGACTTAGCCGAGCTCCTCTCGGCAGGCTTGGCTTAGCCAGGCACTGTTCCGTTGACCGTTGACCAGCGCTAGCCTAGCTGCTCTCGGCGGTCTTTGGGCGGGCTTTGCTCGCCCCTTCGGGTCAACCAAATTTTTATTTTTCTTTTTTTTATTTCTAAAAGGCCTGGACGGGCTGTTTTGGGCCGGGTCGACCCGCCCATGCTACAGTGCTTTTTCCCGAGACTTTTGCTGTTTTAGGGTATTTTTGACGAATTTTTTAGCCACAAATTTGAATATAAGTGTATAAAAATAATTTTATATTCTTATAGTATTATAAGTTAGTTAAGTGGCTATGAAAAGAAATTCGTAAAAAACGATTCCAAAATAACATTAAAAAATCAAATACCCATGTCTATACATTTTGTCAAATATGCTTGGCCCAAAAATGAAAATTCATTATTAAATAATTTTATAATATTTTTAAATGTTAATACTACTAGTGTGCCTTATAATCTCAAAGTTTTGACATATCAAATTCAAGAGAAATAAAAAGAAATTTAATTATAAAAAATCTTGCGCATGTCTCAAAAATTCCTTGAAGTATGCCATGACCTCAAGGCCCTTAGAGACCATTATTTTAGACATCTAAAATACATGGCTTGATTTAATTAATTATTAACAATTTTACTTAAAAAGACAAGCCTTCAGTAATAAATAGCTTGGTTTTGTAATTATCACATCAAAGGGTACAACAATCTCCCCTTGATGATTACAAAACCAAAGCTCAAAAACAAATAAAAAGACGAAGCATTAAAGTAAATAAAAAGACGAAGCATTAAAGTAACAATAAATAACAATCATGGATTATAATATAGCTCCCCCTGAATCTTAGCCTATACTCCCCCTGAATCCTAGCACATCACTCTCCCCCTTTTTGTAATCACTCAAAGGGGTTAATGACACCTAAACTCAAACGAAGTCAATGAAACACATCCTTAGGCAATGGTTTGGTAAAAATATCAGCCATTTGAGCAGAAGATGGGACAAATGACAGTTGAATTTCTTTCTTCTACACATGCTCTCTAATAAAATGATATCTAAGCTCTATATGTTTGGTTCTTGAATGTTGAATCGGATCCTTTGATAGACAAATTGCACTTGAATTGTCACTTCAACAACTAGTGTTCTCTTGTTGTATACTCTAAACGCTCTACTAGAAAGTGAATATCCTAGAAAAATCCCTTCATCAGACTTGGCATCAAACTTATCAAGGTCTCTTTTTCCATTATTTAAAATGAAACATTTACATCCAAACACATGAAAATGAGCTACCTTGGGCTTCTTGCCATAAATCAACTCAAAAGGAGAAATTTCTAAAAAAGGTCTACATATGACTTGATTAAATACATAATAGGCAGTGTTAACTGCTTCAGCCCAAAAATATTTGGGAACTCTATACTCATTTAGCATGCACCTTGCGGCATCAAGCAAGGTCCTATTCTTTCTCTCAACTACGCCATTTTGTTGAGGAGTCCTAGGTGAAGAAAAAGTATGAAACACTCCATTTTTAACACAATATTCATCAAATAATTCATTCTTAAATTCTCCTCCATTATCACTCCTAATAGAGATTAACCTAACTTCATGTTCTTTTTCAATTCTTGTAATAAGACTTACGAATTTTTCAAATACTTCACTCTTCTTTCTAACAAAAAGAACCCAAGTAAATCTAGTAAAATCATCTACAATTACTAACCCATACTTGCTTCCACCCAGACTTTCTTGATGAATAGAACCAAATAAGTCTAAGTGAACAAGTTCTAAAGGTTTACAAGTAGTGATGTCCTTAAGAGGCTTAAAACTTTCCTTTGTTTGTTTTCCTAATTGGCATGGGCCACATAAATGATCACTTAACTGACTAAGATTTGGTAGACCTCTAACCACATCAAACTTCATGATCTTTTTAAAAGATGACTTTCCTAAGTGACAAAATCTTCTATGCCATAAAGTAGAATTACTGTCTTGTGAAGTAAGACACTCAAGTCCACTATTCTTGACCATGTGTAAAAATAAAACATAAGTGTTATCTTTTCTACATCCTATAATAAGAGGAAGATTATCCTTGCTAATGATGCATTCATGTTTATTAAATAAAACTGTAAAATTCGAATCACATAATTGGCTAATACTAAGAAGATTGTGCCTTAAATCTTGTACAAGAAGGACCTTTCTTATGGATGTATGTGAGTTGCCCACGGTTCCAATTCTAATCACTTTCTTCTTGCAGTTGTCACCAAGAGTAACTTCACCACCATCATAGCTCTTCAAGTGGATGAATAAAGATGCATCTCCAGTCATGTGTCTTGAGCATCCACTATCCAAGTACCACATGCCTTCCCCGGTCCTTGAAGGAAAGCATGCCTATACCACACAATTAAACGTTACATTTAGGGACCCAAACCCTTTTGGGTCCACTTGTCTTAATTTGATCATTATGTAAGCTACTCTTTCTAACCCAAACAAAACTAGAAGATTTATTATTTATAGAATTTCTAAATTTACAATAAGAAGAAATATGTCCAAACTTCATGCAATAATTACAAATAGCATTTTGTGCATAAGAGGAGGTAATGGTTCTTGCATAATTTATTTTTTGAAAAGAAATCCTACAATGAGCATGTAAACTTTTCAAATTATTTAATTCCCTAACTAAGCATGTATTTTTGACAATAAAAGAAGCCTTCTCATCTCTTTCTTTCTTAATTTCTAGCAAATAATTGACATTCACTTCATTCAAATGTTCACTCAAACCTAGATAATTTTCATGCTCTTCTTTTAATTTAAGATACTTAGATGCTAATTTTTTATATTTGGTACAAATGGCTATGTATTGCTCTTCATAATTTTCCATACAAGAAGATGAAGAAGAGGAGGAATAGGAACATACCTCATCATCTGATATTGCTTTTTGAATGTTGTCCTTTGCCATAAGACAAATCAAGCTCTCCTTCTTGTCTTCATTACTAGAAGAGGAGCTATCTGAATCATCCCATGAGATCTTCATAGCCTTCTTCTTCTTCTTTTGGTTTTGATATTTTTCTACTCTCTCTTTGTAGTGAGGGCAATTTGGCCTAGTATGCCCAGGCAATTTGCATTCATAACAAATTGTTTCTTCATGGGAAACAACTTTGCCCTTTTGCCTTTTATTCTTCTCAAATCTTTTTCCTGTAGTTCTTTTGTTATATAAACGAGATAAGCTTTTAGAAATAAGTGCTACCTCACTTGAGATTGATACATCTGAATCTGTGGAGGAATCAGCTACAAAAGCAATTGTCTCTTCCTTCTCCTTTTTCTTTTCTTTTTCTACCGCATGCTCTTCATTCTTTCTTCTTGCAAGCTCAATTTCATTTGTTAACAGCTCACCCAATAGTTCATCTAGTGACATAGCTGAAATATTCTTTGCTGCTTTCAAGGCTGTCACAAGTGGATCATATTGTTGAGGAAGGACTCGTAGAATCTTCCTCACCTGTTCACCAGTAGAAAACTCCTTGCCAAGGTTAGATAGACCATTAACAATATTTGTAAATCTAGTAAACATAGACTTAATGGTCTCATCCGAATTCATGCGAAATAACTCATATTCATGAACAAGCATATTGATTTTGGTCTCTTTAACTTGAGAAGTTCCTTCATAGGTAACTTCTAATTTTGACCAAATCTCATGCGCTGTTTTCAAATTCATAATTCGGTTATATTCCGAAGCACCTAACCCACAACACAAAATGTTCATGGCCCGAGAGTTAAGTTGGACTTTATGTTTCTCCTCGGGAGTGAGTTCACCAAGTGGTTTTCTCACTTTTTCGCCATTGACCATTTTAATTGGAAAATCAAATGAATTTTCAACAATGTCCTAAATTTCTAAATCAACGGATTCTAAAAATAAATGCATCCTATTTTTCCAATAAAGATAAAATTCACCCTCGAACAAGGGTGGACGGTGTGACGATGCTCCCTCAGACAAGATAGCATTGTCCTCAACAGATGGAAGAGCCATGAGGATCTTGTCTTAGAAATTTCTTTCTCTTGACAAAACCTCGCTCTGATACCACTTGATGTAAATCGTGTGAGAACGACGCACAAGGGGGGAGGGGTGAATTGTGCTTTTCACTAAAATTTAGATTTTGAAAATTCTTTCAATTAAAAACGTTTGTAAATAAATTGTGAAATAAAAACGAAAAATGTAATAATAAGACAAGCAAAAAGAGACAAAGATTTTTAGGTGGTTCGGCCAAACCCGTGCCTACATCCACCCCCGATAAACCCGATCGGGCTTCCACTAACCACTCCCTTTTGCCGAAGCCGGTAGGGGTAAACCAAGTACAACCGGTGCTCCAACGAGACACCAAAAATCCGAACAAATCCGGCTACAATAAAGCGTACAATTTTTAGAATAGCAATGCATACAAAAATCCTACACCTTTAATTTCTCAAAGCAAAGTGGCACAACTAAATGTTACTGAATGATGCAACGAAATGTGGAAGAAAGCTGTTGAAATTTGAGAAGAAGGTTGAGCCCGTAGCTCCCACAAGTATGCCAATTGTTGCTCTCGGTTTTGGCCTTTTTCCTTAGTTTTTGAAGATTTTTGCAAGTGGATTCATCAACTCTATAAATTGTAAAATGTCCTATATATATAGTCCACCAAAAAGCAATTCCAAACGGCTAGAAAAACGGTAAAAAGAAATCCAGAAAATAGCCGTTGTCGGAAGCCCGAAAAGGAAGAAGAAGAGCAGCAGCCGTCCGATCCCACTTCAAGAATGGACGGCTGGATGGACTTCACGGCTTGATCATCTCTAGACCGTCTGATCCGGGCAGACTTGATCTGAACCATTGGATCCCACGTGCTGAACGAACGGCGCTGATTAAACAACCGTTCGAAATTACTCTCGCCCGTTGGATCTGGGCGGGCTTGATCTGCGCCTTTGGATCCTGCCGAAGTTATAAGGTGGGATTTTTTAGTCCCACACTACAGAATGAAATTTGGCACACCGCTTTATAATAAATTTGCGCCGTTTAACCTGCGAGCCACTTTGGGGCTGGCTCCCCCCTTCCTTGACCGGGATTTCATCACCCGGTTCAGGTTGACTTAGCCATGCACTGTTCTTTGACCGTAGACCGCGCTGAAGTTAGACTTAGCCGAGCTCCTCTCGGCAGGCTTGGCTTAGCCAGGCACTGTTCTGTTGACCGTTGACCAGCGCTAGTCGAGCTGCTCTCGGTTGTCTTTGGGCGGGCTTTGCTCGCCCCTTTCGGGTCAACCAAATTTTTATTTTTCTTTTTTTTATTTCTAAAAAGCCTGGACGGGCTGTTTTGGCGCCGGGTCGACCCGCCCATGCTACAGTGCTTTTTCCCAAGACTTTTGCTGTTTTAGGGTTTTTTTGACGAATTTTTTAGCCACAAATTTGAATATAAGTGTATAAAAATAATTTTATATTCTTATAGTATTATAAGTAATTAAGTGGCTATGAAAAGAAATTCGTAAAAAACGATTCCAAAATAATATTAAAAAATCAAATACCCATGTCTATACATTTTGTCAAATATGCTTGGCCCAAAAATGAAAATTCTTTATTAAATAATTTTATAATATTTTTAAATGTTAATACTACTAGTGTGCCTCATAATCTCAAAGTTTTGACATATCAAATTCAAGAGAAATAAAAAGAAATTTAATTATAAAAAATCTTGCGCATGTCTCAAAAATTCCTTGAAGTATGCCATGACCTCAAGGCCCTTAGAGACCATTATTTTAGACATCTAAAATACATGGCTTGATTTAATTAATTATTAACAATTTTACTTAAAAAAACAAGCCTTCAGTAATAAATAGCTTGGTTTTGTAATTATCACATCAAAGGGTACAGCAATCTCCCCCTTGATGACTACAAAACCAAAGCTCAAAAACAAATAAAAAGACGAAGCATTAAAGTAAATAAAAAGACGAAGCATTAAAGTAACAATAAATAACAATCATGGATTATAATATAGCTCCCCCTGAATCTTAGCCTATACTCCCCCTGAATCCTAGCACATCACTCTCCCCCTTTTTGTAATCACTCAAAGGGGTTAATGACACCTAAACTCAAACGAAGTCTATGAAACACATCCGTAGGCAATGGTTTGGTAAAAATATCAGCCATTTGAGCGGAAGATGGGACAAATGACAGTTGAATTTCTTTCTTCTGCACATGCTCTCTAATAAAATGATATCTAAGCTCTATATGTTTGGTTCTTGAATGTTGAACCGGATCCTTTGATAGACAAATTGCACTTGAATTGTCACTTCAATAACTAGTGTTCTCTTGTTGTATACTCTAAACGCTCTACTAGAAAGTGAATATCCTAAAAAAATCCCTTCATCAGACTTGGCATCAAACTTATCAAGGTCTCTTTTTCCATTATTTCAAATGAAACATTTACATCCAAACACATGAAAATGAGCTACCTTGGGCTTCTTGCCATAAATCAACTCTAAAGGAGAAATTTCTAACAAAGGTCTACATATGACTCGATTAAATACATAACAGGCAGTGTTAACTGCTTCAGCCCAAAAATATTTGGGAACTCTATACTCATTTAGCATGCACCTTGCGGCATCAAGCAAGGTCCTATTCTTTCTCTCAACTACGCCATTTTGTTGAGGAGTCCTAGGTGAAGAAAAAGTATGAAACACTCCATTTTTAATACAATATTCATCAAATAATTCATTCTTAAATTCTCCTCCATTATCACTCCTAATAGAGATTAACCTAACTTCATGTTCTTTTTCAATTCTTGTAATAAGACTTACGAATTTTTCAAATACTTCACTCTTCTTTCTAACAAAAAGAACCCAAGTAAATCTAGTAAAATCATCTACAATTACTAACCCATACTTGCTTCCACCCAGACTTTCTTGATGAATAGAACCAAATAAGTCTAAGTGAACAAGTTCTAAAGGTTTACAAGTAGTGATGTCCTTAAGAGGCTTAAAACTTTCCTTTGTTTGTTTTCCTAATTGGCATGGGCCACATAAATGATCACTTAACTGACTAAGATTTGGTAGACCTCTAACCACATCAAACTTCATGATCTTTTTAAAAGATGACTTTCCTAAGTGACAAAATCTTCTATGCCATAAAGTAGAATTACTGTCTTGTGAAGTAAGACACTCAAGTCCACTATTCTTGAACATGTGTAAAAATAAAACATAAGTGTTATCTTTTCTACATCCTATAACAAGAGGAAGATTATCCTTGCTAATGATGCATTCATGTTTATTAAATAAAACTGTAAAATTCGAATCACATAATTGGCTAATACTAAGAAGATTGTGCCTTAAATCTTGTACAAGAAGACCTTTCTTATGGATGTATGTGAGTTGCCCATGGTTCCAATTCTAATCACTTTCTTCTTGCAGTTGTCACCAAGAGTAACTTCACCACCATCATAGCTCTTCAAGTGGATGAATAAAGATGCATCTCCAGTCATGTGTCTTGAGCATCCACTATCCAAGTACCACATGCCTTCCCCGGTCCTTGAAGGAAAGCATGCCTACACCACACAATTAAACGTTACATTTAGGGACCCAAACCCTTTTGGGTCCACTTGTCTTAATTTGATCATTATGTAAGCTACTCTTTCTAACCCAAACAAAACTAGAAGATTTATTATTTATAGAATTTCTAAATTTACAATAAGAAGAAATATGTCCAAACTTCATGCAATAATTACAAATAGCATTTTGTGCATAAGAGGAGGTAATGGTTCTTGCATAATTTATTTTTTGAAAAGAAATCCTACAATGAGCATGTAAACTTTTCAAATTATTTAATTCCCTAACTAAGCATGTATTTTTGACAATAAAAGAAGCCTTCTCATCTCTTTCTTTCTTAATTTCTAGCAAATAATTGACATTCACTTCATTCAAATGTTCACACAAACCTAGATAATTTTCATGCTCTTCTTTTAATTTAAGATACTTAGATGCTAATTTTTTATATTTGGTACAAATGGCTATGTATTGCTCTTCATAATTTTCCATACAAGAAGATGAAGAAGAGGAGGATAGGAACATACCTCATCATCTGATATTGCTTTTTGAATGTTGTCCTTTGCCATAAGACAAATCAAGCTCTCCTTCTTGTCTTCATTACTAGAAGAGGAGCTATCTGAATCATCCCATGAGATCTTCATAGCCTTCTTCTTCTTCTTTTGGTTTTGATATTTTTCTACTCTCTCTTTTTAGTGAGGGCAATTTGGCCTAGTATGCCCAGGCAATTTGTATTCATAACAAATTGTTTCTTCATAGGAAACAACTTTGCCCTTTTGCCTTTTATTCTTCTCAAATCTTTTTCCTGTAGTTCTTTTGTTATATAAACGAGATAAGCTTTTAGAAATAAGTGCTACCTCACTTGAGATTGATACATCTGAATCTGTGGAGGAATCGGCTACAAAAGCAATTGTCTCTTCCTTCTTCTTTTTCTTTTCTTTTTCTACCGCATGCTCTTCATTCTTTCTTCTTGCAAGCTCAATTTCATTTGTTAACAGCTCACCCAATAGTTCATCTAGTGACATAGCTGAAATATTCTTTGTTGCTTTCAAGGCTGTCACAAGTGGATCATATTGTTGAGGAAGGACTCGTAGAATCTTCCTCACCTGTTCACCAGTAGAAAACTCCTTGCCAAGGTTAGATAGACCATTAACAATATTTGTAAATCTAGTAAACATAGACTTAATGGTCTTATCCGAATTCATGCGAAATAACTCATATTCATGAACAAGCATATTGATTTTGGTCTCTTTAACTTGAGAAGTTCCTTCATAGGTAACTTCTAATTTTGACCAAATCTCATGCGCTGTTTTCAAATTCATAATTCGGTTATATTCCGAAGCACCTAACCCACAACACAAAATGTTCATGGCCCGAGAGTTAAGTTGGACTTTATGTTTCTCCTCGGGAGTGAGTTCACCAAGTGGTTTTCTCACTTTTTTGTCATTGACCATTTTAATTGGAAAATCAAATAATTTTTCAACAATGTCCCAAATTTCTAAATCAACGGATTCTAAAAATAAATGCATCCTATTTTTCCAATAAAGATAAAATTCACCCTCGAACAAGGGTGGACGGTGTGACGATGCTCCCTCAGACAAGATAGCATTGTCCTCAACACATGGAAGAGCCATGAGGATCTTGTCTTAGAAATTTCTTTCTCTTGAGAAAACCTCGCTCTGATACCACTTGATGTAAATCGTGTGAGAACAATGCACAAGGGGGGAGGGGTGAATTGTGCTTTTCACTGAAATTTAGATTTTGAAAATTCTTTCTATTAAAAACGTTTGTAAATAAATTGTGAAATAAAAACGAAAAATGCAATAATAAGACAAGCAAAAAGAGACAGATTTTTAGGTGGTTCGGCCAAACCCGTGCCTACATCCACCCCCGATAAACCCGATCGGGCTTCCACTAACCACTCCCTTTTGTCGAAGCGGTAGGGGTAAACCAAGTACAACCGGTGCTCCAACGAGACACCAAAAATCCGAACAAATCCGGCTACAATAAAGCGTACAATTTTTACAATAGCAATGCATACAAAAATCCTACACCTTTAATTTCTCAAAGCAAAGTGGCACAACTAAATGTTACCGAATGATGCAACGAAATGTGGAAGAAAGCTGTTGAAATTTGAGAAGGTTGAGCCCGTAGCTCCCACAAGTATGCCAATTGTTGCTCTCGGTTTTGGCCTTTTTCCTTAGTTTTTGAAGATTTTTGCAAGTGGATTCATCAACTCTATAAATTGTAAAATGTCTTATATATATAGTCCACCAAAAAGCAATTCCAAACGGCTAGAAAAACGGTAAAAAGAAATCCGGAAAATAGCCGTTGTCGGAAGCCCGAAAAGGAAGAAGAAGAGCAGCAGCCGTCCGATCCCACTTCAAGAATGGACGACTGGATGGACTTCATGGCTTGATCATCTCTAGACCGTCTGATCCGGGCAGACTTGATCTGAACCATTGGATCCCACGCGCTGAACGAACGGCGCTGATTAAACAACCGTTCGAAATTACTCTCGCCCATTGGATCTGGGCGGGCTTGATCTGCACCATTGGATCCTGCCGAAGTTATAAGGTGGGATTTTTTAGTCCCACACTGCAGAATGAAATTTGGCACACCGCTTTATAATAAATTTGCACCGTTTAACCTGCGAGCCACTTTGGGGCTGGCTCCCCCCTTCCTTGACCGGGATTTCATCACCCGGTTCAGGTTGACTTAGCCATGCACTGTTCTTTGACCGTAGACCGCGCTGAAGTTAGACTTAGTCGAGCTCCTCTCGGCAGGCTTGGCTTAGCCAGGCACTGTTCTGTTGACCGTTGACCAGCGCTAGCCGAGCTGCTCTCGGTGGTCTTTGGGCGGGCTTTGCTCGCCCCTTTCGGGTCAACCAAATTTTTATTTTTCTTTTTTCTATTTCTAAAAGGCCTGGACGGGCTGTTTTGGCGCCGGGTCGACCCGCCCATGCTACAGTGCTTTTTCCCGAGACTTTTGCTGTTTTAGGGTTTTTTTGACGAATTTTTTAGCCACAAATTTGAATATAAGTGTATAAAAATAATTTTATATTCTTATAGTATTATAAGTAATTAAGTGGCTATGAAAAGAAATTCGTAAAAAATGATTCCAAAATAATATTAAAAAATCAAATACCCATGTCTATACATTTTGTCAAATATGCTTGGCCCAAAAATGAAAATTCATTATTAAATAATTTTATAATATTTTTAAATGTTAATACTACTAGTGTGCCTTATAATCTCAAAGTTTTGACATATCAAATTCAAGAGAAATAAAAAGAAATTTAATTATAAAAAATCTTGCGCATGTCTCAAAAATTCCTTGAAGTATGCCATGACCTCAAGGCCCTTAGAGACCATTATTTTAGACATCTAAAATACATGGCTTGATTTAATTAATTATTAACAATTTTACTTAAAAAAACAAGCCTTCAGTAATAAATAGCTTGGTTTTGTAATTATCACATCAAAGGGTACAACAATCTCCCCTTGATGATTACAAAACCAAAGCTCAAAAACAAATAAAAAGACGAAGCATTAAAGTAAATAAAAAGAGGAAGCATTAAAGTAACAATAAATAACAATCATGGATTATAATATAGCTCCCCCTGAATCTTAGCCTATACTCCCCCTGAATCCTAGCACATCACTCTCCCCCTTTTTGTAATCACTCAAAGGGGTTAATGACACCTAAACTCAAACGAAGTCAATGAAACACATCCGTAGGCAATGGTTTGGTAAAAATATCAGCCATTTGAGCGGAAGATGGGACAAATGACAGTTGAATTTCTTTCTTCTGCACATGCTCTCTAATAAAATGATATCTAAGCTCTATATGTTTGGTTCTTGAATGTTGAATCGGATCCTTTGATAGACAAATTGCACTTGAATTGTCACTTCAACAACTAGTGTTCTCTTGTTGTATACTCTAAACGCTCTACTAGAAAGTGAATATCTTAGAAAAATCCCTTCATCAGACTTGGCATCAAACTTATCAAGGTCTCTTTTTCCATTATTTAAAATGAAACATTTACATCCAAACACATGAAAATGAGTTACGCTTCTTGCCATAAATCAACTCAAAAGGAGAAATTTCTAACAAAGGGTCTACATATGACTTGATTAAAATACATAACAGGCAGTGTTAACTGCTTCAGCCCAAAAATATTTGGGAACACTATACTCATTTAGCATGCACCTTGCGGGCATCAAGCAAGGTCCTATTCTTTCTCTCAACTACGCCATTTTGTTGAGGAGTCCTAGGTGAAGAAAAAAGTATGACACACTCCATTTTTAACACAATATTCATCAAATAATTCATTCTTAAATTCTCCTCCATTATCACTCCTAATAGAGATTAACCTAACTTCATGTTCTTTTTTCAATTCTTGTAATAAGACTTACGAATTTTTCAAATACTTCACTCTTCTTTCTAACAAAAAGAACCCAAGTAAATCTAGTAAAATCATCTACAATTACTAACCCATACTTGCTTCCACCCAGACTTTCTTGATGAATAGAACCAAATAAGTCTAAGTGAACAAGTTCTAAAGGTTTACAAGTAGTGATGTCCTTAAGAGGCTTAAAACTTTCCTTTGTTTGTTTTCCTAATTGGCATGGGCCACATAAATGATCACTTAACTGACTAAGATTTGGTAGACCTCTAACCACATCAAACTTCATGATCTTTTTAAAAGATGACTTTCCTAAGTGACAAAATCTTCTATGCCATAAAGTAGAATTACTGTCTTGTGAAGTAAGACACTCAAGTCCACTATTCTTGACCATGTGTAAAAATAAAACATAAGTGTTATCTTTTCTACATCCTATAACAAGAGGAAGATTATCCTTGCTAATGATGCATTCATGTTTATTAAATAAAACTGTAAAATTCGAATCACATAATTGGCTAATACTAAGAAGATTGTGCCTTAAATCTTGTACAAGAAGGACCTTTCTTATGGATGTATGTGAGTTGCCCACGGTTCCAATTCTAATCACTTTCTTCTTGCAGTTGTCACCAAGAGTAACTTCACCACCATCATAGCTCTTCAAGTGGATGAATAAAGATGCATCTCCAGTCATGTGTCTTGAGCATCCACTATCCAAGTACCACATGCCTTCCCCGGTCCTTGAAGGAAAGCATGCCTACACCACACAATTAAACGTTACATTTAGGGACCCAAACCCTTTTGGGTCCACTTGTCTTAATTTGATCATTATGTAAGCTACTCTTTCTAACCCAAACAAAACTAGAAGATTTATTATTTATAGAATTTCTAAATTTACAATAAGAAGAAATATGTCCAAACTTCATGCAATAATTACAAATAGCATTTTGTGCATAAGAGGAGGTAATGGTTCTTGCATAATTTATTTTTTGAAAAGAAATCCTACAATGAGCATGTAAACTTTTCAAATTATTTAATTCCCTAACTAAGCATGTATTTTTGACAATAAAAGAAGCCTTCTCATCTCTTTCTTTCTTAATTTCTAGCAAATAATTGACATTCACTTCATTCAAATGTTCACTCAAACCTAGATAATTTTCATGCTCTTCTTTTAATTTAAGATACTTAGATGCTAATTTTTTATATTTGGTACAAATGGCTATGTATTGCTCTTCATAATTTTCCATACAAGAAGATGAAGAAGAGGAGGAATAGGAACATACCTCATCATCTGATATTGCTTTTTGAATGTTGTCCTTTGCCATAAGACAAATCAAGCTCTCCTTCTTGTCTTCATTACTAGAAGAGGAGCTATCTGAATCATCCCATGAGATCTTCATAGCCTTCTTCTTCTTCTTTTGGTTTTGATATTTTTCTACTCTCTCTTTGTAGTGAGGGCAATTTGGCCTAGTATGCCCAGGCAATTTGCATTCATAACAAATTGTTTCTTCATGGGAAACAACTTTGCCCTTTTGCCTTTTATTCTTCTCAAATCTTTTTCCTGTAGTTCTTTTGTTATATAAACGAGATAAGCTTTTAGAAATAAGTGCTACCTCACTTGAGATTGATACATCTGAATCTGTGGAGGAATCGGCTACAAAAGCAATTGTCTCTTCCTTCTCCTTTTTCTTTTCTTTTTCTACCGCATGCTCTTCATTCTTTCTTCTTGCAAGCTCAATTTCATTTGTTAACAGCTCACCCAATAGTTCATCTAGTGACATAGCTGAAATATTCTTTGCTGCTTTCAAGGCTGTCACAAGTGGATCATATTGTTGAGGAAGGACTCGTAGAATCTTCCTCACCTGTTCACCAGTAGAAAACTCCTTGCCAAGGTTAGATAGACCATTAACAATATTTGTAAATCTAGTAAACATAGACTTAATGGTCTCATCCGAATTCATGCGAAATAACTCATATTCATGAACAAGCATATTGATTTTGGTCTCTTTAACTTGAGAAGTTCCTTCATAGGTAACTTCTAATTTTGACCAAATCTCATGCGCTGTTTTCAAATTCATAATTCGGTTATATTCCGAAGCACCTAACCCACAACACAAAATGTTCATGGCCCGAGAGTTAAGTTGGACTTTATGTTTCTCCTCGGGAGTGAGTTCACCAAGTGGTTTTCTCACTTTTTCGCCATTGACCATTTTAATTGGAAAATCAAATGAATTTTCAACAATGTCCTAAATTTCTAAATCAACGGATTCTAAAAATAAATGCATCCTATTTTTCCAATAAAGATAAAATTCACCCTCGAACAAGGGTGGACGGTGTGACGATGCTCCCTCAGACAAGATAGCATTGTCCTCAACAGATGGAAGAGCCATGAGGATCTTGTCTTAGAAATTTCTTTCTCTTGACAAAACCTCGCTCTGATACCACTTGATGTAAATCGTGTGAGAACGACGCACAAGGGGGGAGGGGTGAATTGTGCTTTTCACTAAAATTTAGATTTTGAAAATTCTTTCAATTAAAAACGTTTGTAAATAAATTGTGAAATAAAAACGAAAAATGCAATAATAAGACAAGCAAAAAGAGACAAAGATTTTTAGGTGGTTCGGCCAAACCCGTGCCTACATCCACCCCCGATAAACCCGATCGGCCTTCCACTAACCACTCCCTTTTGCCGAAGCCGGTAGGGGTAAACCAAGTACAACCGGTGCTCCAACGAGACACCAAAAATCCGAACAAATCCGGCTACAATAAAGCGTACAATTTTTACAATAGCAATGCATACAAAAATCCTACACCTTTAATTTCTCAAAGCAAAGTGGCACAACTAAATGTTACCGAATGATGCAACGAAATGTGGAAGAAAGCTGTTGAAATTTGAGAAGAAGGTTGAGCCCGTAGCTCCCACAAGTATGCCAATTGTTGCTCTCGGTTTTGGCCTTTTTCCTTAGTTTTTGAAGATTTTTGCAAGTGGATTCATCAACTCTATAAATTGTAAAATGTCCTATATATATAGTCCACCAAAAAGCAATTCCAAACGGCTAGAAAAACGGTAAAAAGAAATCCGGAAAATAGCCGTTGTCGGAAGCCCGAAAAGGAAGAAGAAGAGCAGCAGCCGTCCGATCCCACTTCAAGAATGGACGACTGGATGGACTTCACGGCTTGATCATCTCTAGACCGTCTGATCCGGGCACACTTGATCTGAACCATTGGATCCCACGCGCTGAACGAACGGCGCTGATCAAACAACCGTTCGAAATTACTCTCGCCCATTGGATCTGGGCGGGCTTGATCTGCACCATTGGATCCTGCCGAAGTTATAAGGTGGGATTTTTTAGTCCCACACTGCAGAATGAAATTTGGCACACCGCTTTATAATAAATTTGCGCCGTTTAACCTGCGAGCCACTTTGGGGCTGGCTCCCCCCTTCCTTGACCGGGATTTCATCACCCGGTTCAGGTTGACTTAGCCATGCACTGTTCTTTGACCGTAGACCGCGCTGAAGTTAGACTTAGCCGAGCTCCTCTCGGCAGGCTTGGCTTAGCCAGGCACTGTTCTGTTGACCGTTGACCAGCGCTAGCCGAGCTGCTCTCGGTGGTCTTTGGGCGGGCTTTGCTCGCCCCTTTCGGGTCAACCAAATTTTTATTTTTCTTTTTTCTATTTCTAAAAGGCCTGGACGGGCTGTTTTGGCGCCGGGTCGACCCGCCCATGCTACAGTGCTTTTTCCCGAGACTTTTGCTGTTTTAGGGTTTTTTTGACGAATTTTTTAGCCACAAATTTGAATATAAGTGTATAAAAATAATTTTATATTCTTATAGTATTATAAGTAATTAAGTGGCTATGAAAAGAAATTCGTAAAAAATGATTCCAAAATAATATTAAAAAATCAAATACCCATGTCTATACATTTTATCAAATATGCTTGGCCCAAAAATGAAAATTCATTATTAAATAATTTTATAATATTTTTAAATGTTAATACTACTAGTGTGCCTTATAATCTCAAAGTTTTGACATATCAAATTCAAGAGAAATAAAAAGAAATTTAATTATAAAAAATCTTGCGCATGTCTCAAAAATTCCTTGAAGTATGCCATGACCTCAAGGCCCTTAGAGACCATTATTTTAGACATCTAAAATACATGGCTTGATTTAATTAATTATTAACAATTTTACTTAAAAAAACAAGCCTTCAGTAATAAATAGCTTGGTTTTGTAATTATCACATCAAAGGGTACAACAATCTCCCCTTGATGATTACAAAACCAAAGCTCAAAAACAAATAAAAAGACGAAGCATTAAAGTAAATAAAAAGAGGAAGCATTAAAGTAACAATAAATAACAATCATGGATTATAATATAGCTCCCCCTGAATCTTAGCCTATACTCCCCCTGAATCCTAGCACATCACTCTCCCCCTTTTTGTAATCACTCAAAGGGGTTAATGACACCTAAACTCAAACGAAGTCAATGAAACACATCCGTAGGCAATGGTTTGGTAAAAATATCAGCCATTTGAGCGGAAGATGGGACAAATGACAGTTGAATTTCTTTCTTCTGCACATGCTCTCTAATAAAATGATATCTAAGCTCTATATGTTTGGTTCTTGAATGTTGAATCGGATCCTTTGATAGACAAATTGCACTTGAATTGTCACTTCAACAACTAGTGTTCTCTTGTTGTATACTCTAAACGCTCTACTAGAAAGTGAATATCTTAGAAAAATCCCTTCATCAGACTTGGCATCAAACTTATCAAGGTCTCTTTTTCCATTATTTAAAATGAAACATTTACATCCAAACACATGAAAATGAGTTACCTTGGGCTTCTTGCCATAAATCAACTCAAAAGGAGAAATTTCTAACAAAGGTCTACATATGACTTGATTAAATACATAACAGGCAGTGTTAACTGCTTCAGCCCAAAAATATTTGGGAACACTATACTCATTTAGCATGCACCTTGCGGCATCAAGCAAGGTCCTATTCTTTCTCTCAACTACGCCATTTTGTTGAGGAGTCCTAGGTGAAGAAAAAGTATGACACACTCCATTTTTAACACAATATTCATCAAATAATTCATTCTTAAATTCTCCTCCATTATCACTCCTAATAGAGATTAACCTAACTTCATGTTCTTTTTCAATTCTTGTAATAAGACTTACGAATTTTTCAAATACTTCACTCTTCTTTCTAACAAAAAGAACCCAAGTAAATCTAGTAAAATCATCTACAATTACTAACCCATACTTGCTTCCACCCAGACTTTCTTGATGAATAGAACCAAATAAGTCTAAGTGAACAAGTTCTAAAGGTTTACAAGTAGTGATGTCCTTAAGAGGCTTAAAACTTTCCTTTGTTTGTTTTCCTAATTGGCATGGGCCACATAAATGATCACTTAACTGACTAAGATTTGGTAGACCTCTAACCACATCAAACTTCATGATCTTTTTAAAAGATGACTTTCCTAAGTGACAAAATCTTCTATGCCATAAAGTAGAATTACTGTCTTGTGAAGTAAGACACTCAAGTCCACTATTCTTGACCATGTGTAAAAATAAAACATAAGTGTTATCTTTTCTACATCCTATAACAAGAGGAAGATTATCCTTGCTAATGATGCATTCATGTTTATTAAATAAAACTGTAAAATTCGAATCACATAATTGGCTAATACTAAGAAGATTGTGCCTTAAATCTTGTACAAGAAGGACCTTTCTTATGGATGTATGTGAGTTGCCCACGGTTCCAATTCTAATCACTTTCTTCTTGCAGTTGTCACCAAGAGTAACTTCACCACCATCATAGCTCTTCAAGTGGATGAATAAAGATGCATCTCCAGTCATGTGTCTTGAGCATCCACTATCCAAGTACCACATGCCTTCCCCGGTCCTTGAAGGAAAGCATGCCTACACCACACAATTAAACGTTACATTTAGGGACCCAAACCCTTTTGGGTCCACTTGTCTTAATTTGATCATTATGTAAGCTACTCTTTCTAACCCAAACAAAACTAGAAGATTTATTATTTATAGAATTTCTAAATTTACAATAAGAAGAAATATGTCCAAACTTCATGCAATAATTACAAATAGCATTTTGTGCATAAGAGGAGGTAATGGTTCTTGCATAATTTATTTTTTGAAAAGAAATCCTACAATGAGCATGTAAACTTTTCAAATTATTTAATTCCCTAACTAAGCATGTATTTTTGACAATAAAAGAAGCCTTCTCATCTCTTTCTTTCTTAATTTCTAGCAAATAATTGACATTCACTTCATTCAAATGTTCACTCAAACCTAGATAATTTTCATGCTCTTCTTTTAATTTAAGATACTTAGATGCTAATTTTTTATATTTGGTACAAATGGCTATGTATTGCTCTTCATAATTTTCCATACAAGAAGATGAAGAAGAGGAGGAATAGGAACATACCTCATCATCTGATATTGCTTTTTGAATGTTGTCCTTTGCCATAAGACAAATCAAGCTCTCCTTCTTGTCTTCATTACTAGAAGAGGAGCTATCTGAATCATCCCATGAGATCTTCATAGCCTTCTTCTTCTTCTTTTGGTTTTGATATTTTTCTACTCTCTCTTTGTAGTGAGGGCAATTTGGCCTAGTATGCCCAGGCAATTTGCATTCATAACAAATTGTTTCTTCATGGGAAACAACTTTGCCCTTTTGCCTTTTATTCTTCTCAAATCTTTTTCCTGTAGTTCTTTTGTTATATAAACGAGATAAGCTTTTAGAAATAAGTGCTACCTCACTTGAGATTGATACATCTGAATCTGTGGAGGAATCGGCTACAAAAGCAATTGTCTCTTCCTTCTCCTTTTTCTTTTCTTTTTCTACCGCATGCTCTTCATTCTTTCTTCTTGCAAGCTCAATTTCATTTGTTAACAGCTCACCCAATAGTTCATCTAGTGACATAGCTGAAATATTCTTTGCTGCTTTCAAGGCTGTCACAAGTGGATCATATTGTTGAGGAAGGACTCGTAGAATCTTCCTCACCTGTTCACCAGTAGAAAACTCCTTGCCAAGGTTAGATAGACCATTAACAATATTTGTAAATCTAGTAAACATAGACTTAATGGTCTCATCCGAATTCATGCGAAATAACTCATATTCATGAACAAGCATATTGATTTTGGTCTCTTTAACTTGAGAAGTTCCTTCATAGGTAACTTCTAATTTTGACCAAATCTCATGCGCTGTTTTCAAATTCATAATTCGGTTATATTCCGAAGCACCTAACCCACAACACAAAATGTTCATGGCCCGAGAGTTAAGTTGGACTTTATGTTTCTCCTCGGGAGTGAGTTCACCAAGTGGTTTTCTCACTTTTTCGCCATTGACCATTTTAATTGGAAAATCAAATGAATTTTCAACAATGTCCTAAATTTCTAAATCAACGGATTCTAAAAATAAATGCATCCTATTTTTCCAATAAAGATAAAATTCACCCTCGAACAAGGGTGGACGGTGTGACGATGCTCCCTCAGACAAGATAGCATTGTCCTCAACAGATGGAAGAGCCATGAGGATCTTGTCTTAGAAATTTCTTTCTCTTGACAAAACCTCGCTCTGATACCACTTGATGTAAATCGTGTGAGAACGACGCACAAGGGGGGAGGGGTGAATTGTGCTTTTCACTAAAATTTAGATTTTGAAAATTCTTTCAATTAAAAACGTTTGTAAATAAATTGTGAAATAAAAACGAAAAATGCAATAATAAGACAAGCAAAAAGAGACAAAGATTTTTAGGTGGTTCGGCCAAACCCGTGCCTACATCCACCCCCGATAAACCCGATCGGCCTTCCACTAACCACTCCCTTTTGCCGAAGCCGGTAGGGGTAAACCAAGTACAACCGGTGCTCCAACGAGACACCAAAAATCCGAACAAATCCGGCTACAATAAAGCGTACAATTTTTACAATAGCAATGCATACAAAAATCCTACACCTTTAATTTCTCAAAGCAAAGTGGCACAACTAAATGTTACCGAATGATGCAACGAAATGTGGAAGAAAGCTGTTGAAATTTGAGAAGAAGGTTGAGCCCGTAGCTCCCACAAGTATGCCAATTGTTGCTCTCGGTTTTGGCCTTTTTCCTTAGTTTTTGAAGATTTTTGCAAGTGGATTCATCAACTCTATAAATTGTAAAATGTCCTATATATATAGTCCACCAAAAAGCAATTCCAAACGGCTAGAAAAACGGTAAAAAGAAATCCGGAAAATAGCCGTTGTCGGAAGCCCGAAAAGGAAGAAGAAGAGCAGCAGCCGTCCGATCCCACTTCAAGAATGGACGACTGGATGGACTTCACGGCTTGATCATCTCTAGACCGTCTGATCCGGGCACACTTGATCTGAACCATTGGATCCCACGCGCTGAACGAACGGCGCTGATGAAACAGCCGTTCGAAATTACTCTCGCCCGTTGGATCTGGGCGGGCTTGATCTGCGCCTTTGGATCCTGCCGAAGTTATAAGGTGGGATTTTTTAGTCCCACACTGCAGAATGAAATTTGGCACACCGCTTTATAATAAATTTGTGCCGTTTAACCTGCGAGCCACTTTGGGGCTGGCTCCCCCCTTCCTTAACTGGGATTTCATCCCCCGGTTCAGGTTGACTTAGCCATGCACTGTTCTTTGACCGTAGACCGCGCTGAAGTTAGACTTAGCCGAGCTCCTCTCGACAGGCTTGGCTTAGCCAGGCACTATTTCGTTGACCGTTGACCAGCGCTAGCCGAGCTGCTCTCGGCGGTCTTTAGGCGGGCTTTGCTCGCCCCTTTCGGGTCAACCAAATTTTTATTTTTCTTTTTTTTATTTCTAAAAGGCCTGGACGGGCTGTTTTGGCACCGGGTCGACCCGCCCATGCTACAGTGCTTTTTCCCGAGACTTTTGCTGTTTTAGGGTATTTTTGACGAATGTTTTAGCCACAAATTTGAATATAAGTGTATAAAAATAATTTTATATTCTTATAGTATTATAAGTAATTAAGTGGCTATGAAAAGAAATTCGTAAAAAATGATTCCAAAATAATATTAAAAAATCAAATACCCATGTCTATACATTTTGTCAAATATGCTTGGCCCAAAAATGAAAATTCATTATTAAATAATTTTATAATATTTTTAAATGTTAATACTACTAGTGTGCCTCATAATCTCAAAGTTTTGACATATCAAATTCAAGAGAAATAAAAAGAAATTTAATTATAAAAAATCTTGCGCATGTCTCAAAAATTCCTTGAAGTATGCCATGACCTCAAGGCCCTTAGAGACCATTATTTTAGACATCTAAAATACATGGCTTTATTTAATTAATTATTAACAATTTTTCTTAAAAAAACAAGCCTTCAGTAATAAATAGCTTGGTTTTGTAATTATCACATCAAAGGGTACAACATCTCCTACTAAGCATCGTAATAGATTTCCTAGGCTTCGATTTACCACTTCGGTTTGACCATCTGTTTGAGGGTGGTAGGCAGATGAGAATTTTAGTTTCATCCCCATTAGGTGCCAAAGAGTTTTCCAAAAATAAGAAGTAAAACGAACATCTCTATCGGTACTATGGTTTTGGGTAATCCATGCAATTTTACAATTTCATCAAAGAATAAGCGAGCAATATGTGAGGCATCTGAAGTTTTAAAACATGGGATAAATCTGGCCATTTTTGTAAATCGGTCTACTACTACGAAAATAGAGTCATGTTTTTGAACAGTTTTAGGCAAACCAAGGACAAAGTCCATACTAAGATCTTCCCATGGTCGTGATCGTATGGGTAAAGGAGTATAAAGACCAGTGTTTTGGGAACGTTGTTTAGCAACGGCACAAGTTCTACACCCAGCAATTATGCGAGCTACATGTCGTTTTAATCCAGGCCAATAAAATCTATCTTCAATGGCTGTAATTATCTTGTCTCTTCCAAAATGTCCTGCTAATCCTCCAGCATGTATTTCCCAAATTAAGAAGTCTCTAAGGGAAGTTTGGGGAATACATAATTGTTGACCACGAAAAAGATAACCATCTTTAATAGTATAATCATAAATAGCCTTGGTTGGATTATTAATTAAGTCCTTATAAATAGGTCCAAAGTTGGCACATTCTTGGTACAGATCAGGTAGAGTTTCAAAGCCAGTAATTGATACAGATAATGTGGTAAGTAAATTTACTCGTCTACTGAGGGCATCGGCAACTTTGTTTTCTATACTAGGCTTATGTTTTAGGACAAATGTGTAGCTTTGAAGAAATTCTATCCATTTGGCATGTTGTGGTTTTAATTTCTTTTGTGAGTTCAAAAACCTTAAGGCCTCATGATCAGAATATAATACAAACTCTTGAGGTAGGAGATAATGTCTCCAATGTCTGAGGGCTTGTACTACTGCATAAAATTCTTTATCATAGACGGAATATTTTCTACGAGATTCATTTAGTTTTTCACTAAAATAGGCAATAGGTCGTCCTTCTTGACTAAGGACTCCTCCGACTCCTACACCTGAAGCATCACAAGAAACTTCAAAAACAATAGAAAAATCAGGAAGTCGGAGTATAGGAGCATTGGTCATACTTTCCTTAATTTTAGCAAAGGTTTTATCAGCTGCTGAAGTCCATTCAAAGTTTCCTTTTTTAATGCAATCTGTTATTGGAGCTGTGATGGAACTAAAACCTTTAATAAACCTTCTATAAAAAGTGGCCAAACCATGGAAACTCCTAACATCATGAACAGATTGAGGTGTTGGCCAATCAATTATTGCTTTGACCTTATCAGGGTCAGCAGACAATCCATTTTTTGAGACTATAAATCCTAGAAAATTTACACAATCAGTAACAAAAGCACATTTCTTGAGATTGGCATAGAGATTACTTTCCTTGAGTGTTAAACAAATTATTTTCAAATGTTCTAAGTGTTGTTCTGGGGTATGACTAAAAATTAGAATGTCATCAAAGTAAACTACGATGAATTTTCCTAAGTAAGGTCGAAGTATTTGGGTCATGAGTCTCATAAAAGTACTCGGGGCATTAGAAAGACCAAAGGGCATGACTAACCATTCATATAATCCATCTCTAGTTTTAAAAGTGGTTTTCCATTCATCTCTAGGGCGAATTCTTACTTGATGATATCCACTTTTTAAATCAATTTTAGAGAAAACCGTGGCTCCACTCATTTGGTCAAGAAGATCATCTAATCGTGGAATAGGAAACCTATATTTCACAGTTATTTTATTAATAGCCCTACTATCGATACACATTCTCCATGTTCCATTTTTCTTTGGGGCTAAGAGGGCAGGAATGGTACAAGGGCTAAGACTCTCTCGTATGAGCCCTTTGTCTAATAGTTCTTGAACTTGTCGGGCTAACTCTTGGTGTTCTGTGGGACTCGTTCTATAATGGGGTAGGTTCGGCAAGCTAGCTCCAGGCACCAAATCTATAGCATGTTGGATGTCACGAAGTGGGGGTAAACCTTGGGGTTCTTCCTTAAAAACTTCTGGAAAACTAGATATAATAGGTTCTATTATTGGTGGAATGACTATGTTTGGTTCCTCATTTGAAACTTCTCTCATTGCTACGGCCCAAATAATTTAACCATCAGTAAATTCTCGTTCAACCTCTCCTTGAGATATAAACTGAATTTTTTTCTCTTGGTTAGTAGTGGGTTTCGTTTTTAGGGGTTTAACTTGGTCTTTTGGTGGGGAAGGATGTAATTTAACTCTATGACCTTGATGTGTGAATATACAAGTATTAGATTTTCCGATAATAAGGACATCATGGTCATATAGCCAGGGTCGTCCTAAGATAATACTTCCAACTTGCATGGAGACAACATCACGTAGAATATCTTCTGAATATTGGCCAAATTTAAAGGGAACCATACATTGTTTCTTAACAGGAATAGAGGTATCGTTGATCCACGAAACTGTATAAGGGTTTGGGTGTTGGGTGGTGGTTAATCCAATGCGTGCCACACTATCCTTAGAAATCGCATTAATGCTACTACCACTATCGATTACCACCTTGCACACCTTTTCCCCAATTTTAACAAATGTATGAAAAATTGTGGTTCGTCTCCAATCTTCACTCACCTTGGGTTGGGTGAAAGTGCACCTAACGACTGTGATAGGTTCATTTTCCTCAATAGTATATTCTCCGTCTTCTTCATAGTATTCATTGGCTAGGGTTGAATTAGGTACATAATCTTCATCACCTACTTTCTCTCCAAGGTTTGGTTCATCCTCTTCTTCTTCGATATAATTAATTTGTCGTGTAGGACATTGGGCTGCCATATGACCTCGCCCTTTGCATTTGAAACAAGTTATTTCAGACGATCGATTGGTGGGTTGGTCTGTTTTTGTGACAGGTTTTGGAGTAGCATTTGGAGAGGGGATTGTTGGTGGATGACTAGTGGAAGGTCCATGGTTAATTGACCTAAAATTTGACTTGGGTATTGGCTCAACTTTCTTAGTGGAAAATAGTTTCTGAAGCCTCTCAAATTCACTTGCGATCCTATAGGCCTCCTCTAAAGTGTGGATGTTTCTCATAAAGAGTTCCCTTTGTATATCTTCCCTAAGTCCTGCTCTAAATCGAGAAAGAGTAACTAAAGGATCTTCATTGACACCACAATGTAAGTGATACTCATCAAAACGAGTAATATACTCATTCACTGACTTTCCTCCTTGGTTTAAACGTTGCCATTGATCAAGTAGTTGGTGCTTGTAGGAGAGTGGTATGTATTTGTCCCTAAGGATTCCTTTTAATTCACTCCAGGTTCCTATGGGTGGAGATCCTCTTTGATGGCGATTAGTTTCTATGGTTTCTACAAAGAGTCGAGCTTGTCTGGCTAGTTTCATACGGGCAAACAAAACTTTTCGTTCTTCACTAAGCCTAAACCATTGAAAGTAGTGGTCTAGGGCTGCCTCCCACTCTATGTATTCTTTAGGATTCATGGTTCCTTCAAAGGTTGGTGTGTCACACTTGATGGATTTTATAAGTTTATCGTCATCATTTTCAAGTGGTCTCCTTAAGAAGGGATCGTTGATTCTTGGAGGTGCATGATGTGGGGAATAGGTAATATCAGGTTCATTCCTTCGTGGTGTTTGATTAGGGTGGTAGACATCACCAGGTTCATATATGGTAGGTTCATATTTTTTTTGTTCTAGTTGGTTGACTCTAGTGTCCAACCTCTCTAGTGTGGCTAAAATAGTTTGTAAAGTAATATGAAGTTGGTCAGGGAGTTGATTGTCCATTGGATAAACTTACGCCGTCGATAACGATTGTACTAGCCTAACCGTTCTCTGATACCAATTTGATGCCGGACAGATTACAATAATTTGAGCAATACAAAAATTACATCCACACACCAGAAATAAAGTAAACTTGAAAGGTAAAAATGTGAAAATTCGAAAAAGAAATAACAAGCAAGAGACACCCGTCCAAGGCAATCTTAGCCAAGAGGGGGACCGTGAGCAACACAGAGGTCGCTCCGTAGGCTAGGTCCGCAACACCTCGACGGCACAGACGCGGGGTACTCGGATAAGGGTTTAAATACCGAGCGAGATAAATTTTGAAAAGTGGAATGGTCGCACCGGCGCAGTTGAAAGGTACAAAGATCGCGCTAAATCACCGTAAATCAGAAAGTTAACAGATATTATCCGAGTAAGAACCGTTCAAGTCCGAGGGGAACCCAAATCTTAAGAGAGAGAGAAGCGTCGAAATCCGGATGAAAAGGCGAATGCGACGATGAGTAGTTATGAAACGTTACCGTCGTGGTAGCGGTGGGGTATGGAGAGTATGTCGACGAAGGGATGAAGATGAAGATGGTGTCGTTGATAAACTGGCACGGCCTCTCACCGCTTGGGCCTCGCACCCCTCCTCCCAGTACCGAAGCCTCGACGAATCAGCACGCCGAAGTCTTGTTGGAATCACACCAATGACTCAACAAGTGAAACCAAAGCACTAAAATACTTAAACAAGCTCAAATATCAACTAACTTTACATAGGGATAGGCCTCCCTATTTATAGAGAGCCTAAGGGTACATCGGTAAAACAACTTTTAGAGTTTTAAAGGAATAAAATACGTGAAACTTGGAAATAAATAGGAAAATAACAAATATAAAGGCTGCATATCAATTTCTGCCTTTTAAAACATTAAAAAAAGGCAGAAAATTGTCAAAAGCTGATCCAGAAGCTGTTGCTAAATAGCTTTTAAGGCAAATCCGGCGGGCTAGCAGCGGTTGGCGGCGGCGTTCGCAGCGGCGAATCCGGCGGGGATGCTGGCGCAGTCGAGTCGTGTTGTCGCGGGTCGGTTACGGGTCGGCGTGGGTCGGAGACGGGTTGGCGTGGGTCGGAGACGGGTCGGCGCGGTTCATCCAGCGGGTCGTGCGACCCGAGCCATGACACGGGCCTGAACCGGGTCGCGCCAACTCGCCACCCGCGGGCGCGTCTCGCGCGAACCCGTGGGCGGGTCCGTCGGCTCAACGGTCGATGGCGGCGAAGCGGTGGCGGACGGTCGCAATCGGCGGCGGAAGGCGTCCGGCGGCGGCGAAAACCGGAAAAAGAGGCCTTTTGGCCAAATTTGGATCCCCAAATCAAAAAATAATGTTCTTGAGTGTTAATTCGAGCCCGAAATGCAACTTTGGGCTCCAAATTGATCCTGTTCATGAAGAGTAACTCCCTTGGTCGTCGGGTAGTGCAGGAGCGCATCTGAATAGATGAAGTATGTCGAAAATCATGCATGGCGCTGGTGTCCCCACCACTTCTCCTTCTTCTTCTTCTAGTTTTTCTTCTTCTTCTTCTCCGTCTTCTTCTTCTCCTTCTTCCCCTTATTCTCCTTCTTCTCCTCCTTTTTCTTCTTCTTTTTCTTCTTCTTCTTCTATTTCTTCTTCTTCAGCATCTTCTTCTTCATCATCTTCTTCTTCTTCTTCTTCTTTTATATCCTGTTTCATCTTTTTCTTCTTCTTCTTCTTCTTTCTCGTCTTCTTCTTCATCTTCTTCTTCTTCTTCTTCATCTTCTCCTTCTTCCTCTTCATTTTCTTCATCTTTTTCTTATTCTTCTTCATCTTTTTCTCTTTGTTCTTCTTCTTCTTCTTCTTCGTCTTCCTCTTCTTCTACTTCTCCTTCTTCATCTTCTTTTTTTTCTTCTTTTTCGTTTTCTTCTTCTCCTTCATCTTCTTCTTTTTCATCTTCTACTTCTTTTTCTTCCTCTTCTTCTTCCTCTTATTCTTCTTATTCTTAATTGTTATACCCAGTAAAAATTTTTATGTTAATCTTTAATAAATTAATTTTTGGCTTGGATGATTTCAGATCGACAGTAGGATGAGCCAGGAGCTCAATTGGAGGCTATTGGAATTTCTGAAATTTCTGGGGATTTTTCGGAGCACCGAGCGGAGGCGGAGGCGGTCGCCGAGTGAGTTTGCGCGTGCGTTCTGATAAGCGGATCGGACGGTCGTGATCGACGGTTGGGATTGAACCGGCTGATCGGGTGTTTACCGTGTCGAAAGCGTGTCAACGGTGCGTAACGGGTTTTCACCGTGTCGGCCAGGAATATAAAACCCTCGCGAAATACATCGATTAGGGTTTCATTCGACCGACCGATAGAGAGGAAGTTTTCCGGTGTACGGCGCGTGATTCCGGCGGCCTGGCAAGGGGCTTTTTGTGCCTGGAGATTCACGGGACCGAGGAGAGTCAATTTATACCGGGTTCGTTCGGTGAGGAGCTGCGGCGAGCTGCGGACGAGGTTCACCGTCGCCGGCGTCTTTGAGGTGGGAAATTCATATTTTAAATTAGATATTTAGCAAATTAAAACATGTATTATTTTGCAAACTGCTACCTGAGCATGCGGATGTGATTCTTGGGATTGATTATGCAAATTATCGAATTAGCATGTTAGGGTTTTCTTTTAAAGGACAAATTAATTTGTTCGTCGAATTGGAAATGTTACCAAGCATTGTGATTTGAATATGTTATTTCATTCACGTGAAGGTGATTGTATAATGCTAGAATTTTAATTGCGTGAACTGTCAAACATGTGGATTAGACGAAATTGCTCGGGGAAAATTTTGATTTAAACCTTAGTAAATTAGCAGCATTATTGGAACTTTAGGATAGTACGAACATGTTCTCCTTGTTCGCAGTCGCCGGAAATCGACGGAAGGATCGTATTGGTCGGCGATGGCGGCGGCTAGGGTTTCGCGGACGACGGATGAAGGAAGGAGACGAATTAAGGATTAATTAGGGATTAGTTGATTTATTAAGAGAATAATTATATTAATTATTAATATTATATATTAAGCGTCGGCCGAATTTCGGATTACTAACTTCGACCGGCTGGGTTTGGTGCAGCGCGAAGGCCCAAACCGGTGGCGAGATCTGGTTCAGGGGATTCGGCGCGGTTCAGTGAGAAGCGGTTCTCGGCTCAGTGCGAAGACCGAACCGGCGGCGAGAACCGGGTTCACGGAAGTGCGGCGCGGTATAGTGGAATAGCGAAATTTTAAATTCGGAAATTATCCCGAATTTCGGAAAATGGATAAAATGCAGAATTTGATATTTCGAATTTAGGAAAATTCGATAATTGAGTTTAGGGATTATTTATATTTTGGAAAAATTCAAGAAAAATCAGAAAATTTGGAAATGAGAAATTTCGAAAATTCTGGAGATCCGTGGGTAAAGAAAAATTGCCTGAAGTGGGGAAAAATGTTATCAGTGATGATAGTACAGCTGGAAACAGTCAGACAGAGGCATGGTACATGGATGGTACCAGAACAGTCAGTAATTGACAGTTGTGTTGCTTTGATGGCAACGGCACGGTTTGAGTCAGTTTACTCAGTGTGGGCATATTTTATGGATTGGCATGCTGGACCGGACTACTATAGACCCTCTATGATGTTTTAGGGTAGTTGTGGTAGGTAACTGTGCGGTTCAGACTTAGCTTCCACAGTATACATGTGGACTGGTATGCGCCTTGTCGTACTTGGACATATGTTGCCGAATCTTGGAGTTAGAGAATTGACAATGACTGTAGGGGCGTGAGCTTCTATGGAAGTTGTTGGTAGAGGACTCCTTGGGACGGTGGCTGAGTCGATCTCTCCTGGTCCATGTGTGTAGGCCTGCACGCCTGAGGGTGGCAGGGGTGTCTCGCAGTGGCTAGCCAAGTGTGTAGGCCTGCGCGCCTTAGGGTGGCAGGGGTGTCTCCAATTGGCTAGAGATTTTGTGACTGGATCTGTCTATAGTCTCCAGGAGATTGATTGACGAGAGACGCTGCGGTGTCGGGTGCTTAGGCGTCATGCGTGTTTCGAGATGGGCGTTCCCACTGGCACTCTACCTGGAAGCCCAGAGGAGAGCTACTCTGGTGTGACTGGGGGTGACTGTGGTTGGTCAGAGTCTGGGACTGAGAGTGCCTATCCACCATATATTGTTATGCTGTATTCTTATACTCTTGCTATTATCCTTCTCTTGCATGTGAGTTTTACTAGCTGTCTTTCCTACTGGGCGTAGCTCATTTCCGTATTATATATTTTCATTGGCTCGGCAGACTTGACGCTACCAGATTAGGTGGGATCGTGGTCAGCAGGCTTGTGGAGGATATCTGATCTGTGATTATCTGAGGAATTCTGGTTAGTTGATTGTTGCTGTTGGATGTTGTCAGTGAGACTGTTATTCTCATATGTCAGGTATTATGTGAGGGTGATTCTGACTTATGTATCTAGTTGGACAATGTTGCACTTGTTGGACTTGGATCTTATTCTTGTAATGTAGTTTCCACCACTGTTTTACTTTATTATCTTGATGGTATAGTGTGTGGAGTGTCATATTTTATCTGAAGATGTTATGTATTTTATTTTTGATGGTGAGGTCATTACATGACTAATGAACTTAACCGTGGGGGTTCAGACTTCTATTAGACCGGTTCTCCTATCGATATGGGTTAGGAGTATTGGGTCTAGTACGAGTAACATTGCGCGAGTCCATCTGTTAATTCAGGAGTCATGAACCTGATTTGACGGTGTACCCGGGAGATGGGATCCACATTGTTAAGGAAAGTAGGTGTGTAATGATGTGTTATATCCTATGTTTTTCGTAGGCTACTCAGGTTGGTATGGGATGATCTAAGCTGTCTATATGCAAAAAAAAAATATATATATATATGCCAAAAATCAGCCTAGGAAAATATGGGGTGTAACATTAATCTTCTTCTTCTTCTTCTTCTTCATCACCTTCTTTTTCTTCTTCTTCATCTCCTTCTTCTTCTTCCTCTTTCTTCGTCTTCTCCATCATCTTCTTAATCTTCTTCTTCTTCTCTTACTTCTAATTCTTCTTCTTCTTCATCTTTTT
>JAIUJO010000769.1:75000-95000 GCA_023846275.1 Vanilla planifolia
ACTTCTACTTCTTCTTCTTCTTCTTCTTGGTCTTCTTCTTCTTCTTCTTCTTCTTCTTCTTATTCTTCTTCTTCATCATCTTCTTCTTCTTCTTCTTCTTTTTCTTCTTTTTCATCCTCTTCTTCTTCTTCTTCATCTTTTTCTTCTTTTTCATCCTCTTCTTCTTCTTCTTCTTCTTCTTCATCTTCTTTTCTTACTTCTCTTCTTCTTCTTCTTCTTCTTCTTCTTCTTCTAGTTCTTCTTCTTCATCATCTTAATCTTCTTCTTCTTCTTCTTCTTCTTCTTCTTCATCTTCTTCCTCCTCTTCTTCTTCTTCTTTATCTTCTTTTCCTCGATATACTTCGTCTTCTTTCTTTTCTGCTTCTTCTTCTTCATTTTTTTCTGTTTATTCTTCTTTTTGTTCTTTTACTTCTTCATAATCATCATCTTCTTCCATACCTGCCTTTCTTCTTCTTCTTCTTCTTCCTCTTCTACCTCTTCTTCTATTTTGTCTTCTTCTCTTCTTCCTCTTCTTCTTCTTCTTCTTCTTCTTCTTCTCTTCTTGTTCTTATTCTTCATCTTCATCTTCTTCTTCCTCTTCTACTACTACTACTACTTCTTCTTCCTCTTCTACTACTACTACTACATCTTCTTCTTCATCCTCTTCTTCTCCTGCTTCTTCCTCTTCTTCCTCTTCTTCTTTATCTTCGTCTTCTTCTTCTTCTTCTTCTTCCTCTTCTGCTTCTTCTTCCTCTTCTTTGTCTTCTTGTTCTTCTTTTTCTTCTTCTTCTTCTTCTTCTTCTTTTTTGTCGTTTTCTTCTTGTTCTTTTTCTTCTTCTTCTTCTTCTTCTTCTTCTTCTTCTTATTCTCCTTCATCGCTTTTTACTTCTTCTTTTACTTCATCTTCAGCTTCTATACCTTCTTTTCTTCTTGTTCTTCTTCATTTTCTTCTTCTTCTTCTTCGTCTTCTTCTTCTTCTTCTTTTCTTCTTCTTCTTCTTCTTCTTCTTCTTCTTCTTCTTCTTTCCAATCTTCTTTTACTTCTTCTTCTTCTTCTTCTTTCTTTTCTCCTTCTTCTTCAACATCTTCATCTTTTTCTTCTTCTTCTTTTACTACTTTTTTTTCTTCTTCTACTGCTACTGCAACAACTACTTCCTTTTCTTCTTCTTCTTCTTCCTCTTCTTTTTTTTTCCTCTTAATCTTCTTCTTATCTTCTTCTTTTTTTTTCTTCTTCTTCACCTTCTTCTTCTTAAACTTCTTAACCTTCTTATTTTTCTTCTTCTTCTTCTTCTTCTTCTTCTATTACTTCTTTTTCTTCTTCTTCTTCTATTTCTTGGTCTTAAAAATCTTCTTCTTACATTTCTTCTTCATCATCATCACCATGTTCTTCTTCATCTTCATCTTCTTCGTCTACTTCTTATTCTTCTTCTGCTTCTTCATCTTCTTTTTGTTCCCCTTCTTATTCGTTCACTTCTTCCTCTTCTTCCTCTTCTTCTTCTTATTCATCTTATTCTTCTTCTTTTTCTTCTTCTTCTTCTTCTTCCTCTTCTTCCACTTCTTCCTATTCTTCTTCTTCTTTTTCCTCCTCTTTTTTCTCTTCTTATTCTTCTTCTTTTTCGTCTACTTCTTATTCAAGAACTTCATCTTTTTCTTCTTTGTCTACTTCTGCTTCTTCTTCTTCTACTATTACTTCAATTATTAATTCCTCTTCTTCTTCTTCTTCTTCTTCAAATTCTTCACCTTCTTCTTCTTCTTCTTCTTCTCCTTCCTCTACTTCTTCTTTTTCTTCTTCTTCTTTTTCATCTTCTTCTACTCCTTCTTGTCCTTCCTCTTCTTCTTCTTCTTCTTCTTCTTCTTCTTCTACTTCTTGTTTATATTTTTCTTTTTTCTTCTTCTTCCTCTTTTTTTTCTTCTTCTTCTTCCTCTCTTTTTTCTTCTTCTTCTTCATCATCTTCTTCTTCTTCTTCTTGTTCTCATTCTTCCTCTTCTTCTTTTTTCTTCTTCTTCTTCCTCTTCTTCTTCTTCTTCTTCTTTTTCTTCTTCCTTCTCTTATTATTATTATTATTCTTCCTCATCATCATCTTCTTTTTCTTTCTTCTTCTTCTTCTTCTTCTTCTTCTTCCGTCTCTTCTTCTTCTTCTTCTTCTTTTTCTTCTTCTTCTTATTCTTCTTCCTCATCTTCTTCTTATTCTTCTTCTTCTTCATCTTTGTCATATTCATCTTCTTCTTCTTCTTCTTCTTCCTCCACTTCTTCTTCCACTTTTTCTACTTCTCCTTCTTCTTCTTCTTCTTCTTCTTCTTCCTCCTCCTGCTCTTCTACTTCATCATTATCTTCATTTCCTCTGTTTTCTTTCTCTTCTTCTACTTTTCTACTTCTTCTTCTTCTTCTTCTTCTTCTTCTCCTTCATCTCTTTTTACTTCTTCTTTTACTTCATCTTTGGCTTCTATACCTTCTTTTCTTCGCCTCCTTCTTCATTTTCTTCTTCTTCCTATTATTATTCTTATTCTTATTCTTCCTCTTCATCATCTTCTTCTTCATCTTCTTCTTTTTCTTCTTTTTCATCTTCTGCTTCTTCTTCTTTTTCTTCTTTATCTTCTTTTTCTTACTTCTCTTCTTCTTCTTCTTTTTCTTCTTCTTCTTCTAGTTCTTCTTTTTCATCATCTTCGTCTTCTTCTTCATCTTCTTCTTCTTCTTCTTCTTCTTCTTCTTCTTCCTCCTCCTCTTCTTCTTCTTCTTTATCTTCTTTTCCTCAGTATACTTCCTCTTCTTCTTCTTTTTCTTTCTCTTCTTTCTTTTCTACTTCTTGTTCTTCTTTTTTTTCTTTTTATTCTTCTTTTTCTTCTTCTACTTCTTCAAAATCATCATCTTCTTCCATACCTTCCATTCTTCTTCTTCTTCTTCTTCTACTTCTTCTTCTTCTTCTTCTACTTCTTCTTCTTCTTCTTCTTCCTCTTCTACCTCTTCTTCTATTTCATCTTCTTCTCTTCTTCCTCTTCTTCTTCTCTTCTTGCTCTTGTTCTTGTTCTTCATCTTCATCTTCTTCTTCCTCTTCTACTACTACTACTACTTCTTATTATTCTTCATCTTCTTCTTCTTTTGCTTCTTCTTCTTCTTGCACTTCTTTATCCTCTTCTTCTTTACCTTCGTCTTCTTCTTCTTCTTCTTCTTCCTCTTCTGCATCTTTTCTTCCTCTTCTTCGTCTTTTTCTTCTTCTTCTTCTTCTTTTTAGTCGTTTCCTTCTTCTTCTTTTTCTTCTTCTTCTTCTTCTTTGCCTTCTTCTTCTTCTTCAAGTTTGCCTTCATCTCCTCTTTCCTTTTCATCTTCTTCTTCTTCTACTTCTTCTTCTTCTTCGTCTTCTACTTCTGCAACATAACCATCTTGTTCATCTTGTTCTTCTTCTTATTATTTTTCTTCTTCTTCTTCTTATTTTTCTTTTTCCTCTTCTTCTACTACTTCTTCTTCCTCTTCTTCTTCTTCTTCTTCTTCTTCTTCTTCTTCTTCTTCTTCTTATTTTTCTTTTTCTTCTTCTTCTACTACTTCTTCCACTTCTTCATCTTATTCTTCTTCTTTCTCTTTTTCCTCCTCTTCTAGTTCTTCCTCTTCTCCTTCTTCTTCTTCTTCATTATCTTCTCCTTCTTCTTCTTCATCTTCTTCCTCTTGCTCTTCTTCTTCCTTCCCTTCTTCCTCTTCTTCCTCTTCTTCTTTCCTCTTCTTCTTTTCCTTCTTCTTCTTCTTCTTCTCCTTCCTCATCTTCTTCTTTTACTTCTTCACCTTCTTCTTCTTCTTCTTCTTCTTCTTCTTATTTTTCTCCTTCTTCTACTTCTAAATCTTTTTCTTCTTCTACATCTTCTTCCTCTTCTTCATTTTCTTCTTATTCTTCTTTCCAATCTTCTTCTACTTCTTCTTCTTCTTATACTTCTTCTTCTTCTTATTTTTCTACTTCTTCTACTTCTTCTTATTCTTTGCCATCTTCATCATCATCATCATCATCATCATCTTCTTCTTCTTCTTCTTCATTTATTGGCCTATGCTGTAGCTGGGAATCTTTTGAATTCTTCTGAAAGTGTTGAAAAGTGTTTGTAAAGTGAGTTTTTATGGTCCCACCATGCTTTAATCTGTGAGGGCCAAGGCTTTCATAGTTTCTTCATCCAATTCATTGTTCTTTGAATTGAATTTCATGCAAATGACAAAGAACTCTTCTTTAGCTTCTTGTCCTACTTTGCTCAATTTAATCTTTCTCAGAAACATTTTTATTTTCTTTTCTTTCTGAGTTAAATCTTCAGTGTTGTTCGCTAAAGTGTTAAGAAAACAGACTATCTTTCTACAATGAATTTGTTTGGTTAGATATTTAGAATTGAAATCTATCTTCTAAAAAATGTATGTAGCAGCATACCATCGAGCTTCTTCTTCATTGAATAAGCTTGGTTTGAATTCTTCAAGAAGTGGTGGAGTGTCTGAATGTTTTATTAGCATCCATAGTTGAATTGAAGAGTATAAATTGATATACTCACATTCTTCCCAGATTGTCCATATACGAAAAAATTGTTGAGAATTTTGTTGAGTAATGATTCAGACTATTCTTGAAAATATCAAAAATAAAGCATGTATAATCTTTAGGCTGTTTGGTATTAATATAGACGTCATGTATTATTCCTTTTCTAAGATGGACTTCATATTTAGGAATCTCATTGAAGTAGGCTATTATTCTAGGCCTTTCATTAGTAGAATAAAAAAACTTCTTGATTGAGGAACAATTGCTTTATGTTTGTTTCTTGTAGTTGTTTAAAGAATAAAAGCAACTTTTCATCATCCAAAATATTTTACTGATATACTAAAGCATTTCCTGAACAGTAACTTCAGTCTCTAATTTTCTTGTTTCTTCTGACTTTATATCGAATAGATGTAATAAGGATAAGAAATCATTAATACAAAAATGAATCAGATCAGAAGTATGGCTATTGAAAAAAAGCTCTAAGAGTGATTCAATTGATGAAAGTTCCAATTTTTTCAAAGAAGAAGACTGAGTTGTTGTAGATTTGGACAATAATAATTTTAGGGTCTTCTTGTAGTTTTCTTCTTGGTTGTTCTGTTGGAACATTGTTTGTTCCATGCTTAGGTATCCTTTCTCAATTTGCATTAGCCAATAATTTGTTGATCACTAATCATTGGCTTGTAAAGCATGGAAACATCCATTAATTTTCTCGAAGAATACTGGATCTAATTCTTTGAGAGCTTTATTATACCATTCTTTTGCCATTATGGAGGAAAAAAATGGAAAGAAGTTTATCAAAAAAATATAAGAAAAAGAAAGGTAAAAACATTGTAGATGTTTTAAATGTAATAAAGAAGGGCATTATGCATATAAATGCCCAATTAACATTAAAAGAGTTATTATTCCTAATATAAAGGAATATTTCATCAACATTGGAACAATTGATGAAATTTCTGATGAATAATAATTTTGTCTATGAAATTATATCTTATGATGGCTCTACAGAGTCTGAATATGAACAACCTTTAGATAAACAATTAAAAGGTTTTGATAAATTAAAAATCAATATGATTATAATAAACAAAAAGATGAGACAAATAAAGGTTATTCCTTTATTATCATTGCTAAAACTTCCTAAAAGGAAAAGAATATCCTCACCTAGATATAAAATCTACATGGGAAAAATGCTTAGAATTAAGTGTTATTAAACTACAGAGGTAACATTAGATTTTAATACCATTTGGATATTATGGGATAATACATAATATCCCATATCATGTCAAAGAAAATATCTTCATTACCCATGGGATAATTGAACCTATGACATATCAAGCACCAATAATCTTGATTAAGAATACCAGTTTAAAAGATTAAGCTTATTTAATTAGACCAAACGATGCTATTAGAACACTTGTTATCCAAAAATATGAGGATTTTCCCATCATAACATTTGAAATAGCTATAGATGATCCAGAATACACTTACTTCTGAAGAAGTAAATATAATATAACTACGTGATAGTGTAGGCATGATCCATTTTATTCTGTAGTGTAATAGATACACAAATAATTAACAAGCCACTTAGTAGCATAATTGGAGGAGTCAAATCTAATCTTGCTAATAGATTATTGGAATAAATATTCATCCTGATTTTTGTATAAGTTTAGATGATGAAAATGTTGAAAAGACTTGTAAATTATCTATAAACCTTAAATGAATACAATTACTACCTGGATCAAAAATCATAGGTATACAATAGGAACACTGTATGACTCAAAATGATACTTCCACATTTAGATCCATCACCCGAAACATTTTCGTAAAATTATTCAATGTCGGAATTGGAAAAACAATCCAACCAAAAGTCGTGGACATACGACATCTTAAGCTAGATAATGACTGACATTCAACTTTTTCTAAAAAACTTGAAATCAAAGGTTCAACTACCAGTAGAATATTTTATTGCTTCTGAAAATACTATTTTTACTATTATAAAAAATCCTGTCAATCGTACCTCTTCTTCGATAAGACTTCAATACTGATTGTTTACTTGGGCATGACAATCTTTGCCATTTTACTCCATTTAATACCCAATTTTTTTACTTTGATGGACAATTTATTCCTCGTATCCATGTTCCTGCCCATATTTCCTCTTATGTTTTTGTGCAGCCCAGCTTGGTGAAAAAACCAAAACCACTCTCATCGATACCAATACCTACATTCATTCAATTTATACATATAACCTTCCAAATGCAACCCCTTTTAATGAAACCATTCTTAGAACCTCTATATTCCAATGACCCTCTAAAATAGTTTGATAAATATACTCGCTATTGTTCTATAGAACTCTTAGAACAAAACAAGAATACCAATATACGAGTCAATAG
Organism: Vanilla planifolia; assembly: GCA_023846275.1. NCBI lineage: Eukaryota > Viridiplantae > Streptophyta > Magnoliopsida > Asparagales > Orchidaceae > Vanilla > Vanilla planifolia. Next base: position 81,859 of record JAIUJO010000769.1, read on the forward strand.
TATAATGACATCTCCAACAGATAAACAATAATTTAACAGTCAAATACAAAAACTGTTAAATTTAAACCTAATACAAAAGAACCACAATTCACATTCTTCTCCAACATTTATTGTACGAAATCATGCAGAAATAAAACGTCGTAAGGCTCGAATGGTCCTCATTTATTGCAAGTTAAACTCTTACACAAAATTTGACGTTTATTTTATACCAACCATCGAGCACCTAATCAAACAAATCCAAGGTGTTAAATATTATAGCAAATTTGATGCCAAATCAGGATTTTAGCAAATCGAACTTACAAACCAAACATCAACAGAATTAACAACTTTCAGCTGTCCACAAGTACACTTTAAATGACTAGTCATGGATTAAAAAATGCACCTCAAATATTCCAAAAATGGATTAATTCTATTTTTGGACATTTACCTTATGTCGTCGCTTATATAGACGATATACTTATTTTTTCTCAAACTGAGGAAGAACATAAAGATCACCTTTTACATGTTATCAAAATAATGTTAAACCATGGTATTATTTTGAGTCCAAAGAAAATGGAATTATTAAAAACTGAAATAATTTTTTTTAAAACAAATAAAAAATGGTCAAGTACAATTACAAGGCCATATATATACAAAAGTTAAAGAGTTTTGCAAAAACTTCACCAGTTTAAAACAACTAAAAAGTTTTTTAGGACTCTTAAACTATGGACGAATGTTTATACCTAAACTTTCTTCCAAAAGTAAAGCCTTACAAAACAAATTGACTATGGAAAAAGCCAAATACAAAATGACTAACGACGAACAACCTCGTCGCTAGAATACAGATAAAATCTCTATTCCTTGAGTTTAGAAGAACAAAAAGAGATTAAAAAAATTAAAAAATTTGTTATAAAGAAGCAAATTCTTCATTTTTCAATAGAAGATGAACATATTATATTGCAAATAGATGCTATAGATTTTTTTTGGTATAGAGTCTTAATAACAAATACAAATAAAATCGTAGCATATACTTCTGGAAAATTTACAAAACCTCAAAGCAAATATGCTACTTAAGATAAAAAACTGTTAACTATAAAATTAGCTATCAAAAGTCTCAAGACATATCTACTCCATAGAGTATTTACAATAGAAACTGACAACAAATCTGTTGTCTATTTTTTACAAAAAAAAGACTAAATAATCTAGAAAAAAATCTTAGATGCATACGTTTTACTTTATACTTTAAAATATTTACTTACAATGTTAAATAGATTCCTAGAGTTACCAACATTATTGTTGATTTTCTTAGCATACCATAACAAAGAAGATCTTATATTTCTCAAAGAATTTGTAGAAAAAATGAAAAGGGCAGGAGAATTTACAGAAATTCTCCCTAAGAAAGCGAAGGCCCAAAAGGTCGAAGTAGAAACATCTACCCAAAACCCAAAGATAGAAACTTCCCATGCCCAACAGGCATCAAAAACCCAAAATGTTGATTTAAAAGCTCAAACCCAATAAGGGAAAGATCAAGCTCAACCAACTAAACTGTTGATTAACAAAAAATTAGTTCTTATGGAACCCTTAGAAAGGGAAAAATGTTTACCTCCATAGTGGCAAAAGAATGGTATAACAAAGCTCTCAATGAATCAGATCCAGCTTTCTTTGAGAAAATTAATAGATGCTTCCATGCTTTACAAGCCAATGATTGGAGATCAGTAAATTATTTGCTAATGCAAATTGAGAACGGATACCTAAGCATGAAACAAACAATGGTCCAACTGGCCAATTAAGAAGAAAGCTATAAGAAGACCCTAGAATTATTATTGTCTAGATCTACAAGAACTCAGTCTTCTTCTTTGCGAAAATTGGAACAACTTTAATGGATTCAATCACTCTCAAAACTATTTGTTAATAACCATACTTCTAAACTCATTCATTTTTGTTTTAAGGAATTCTTATCTTTATTATATGTATTAAATATAAAGTCAGAAGAAACAAGAAATTTAGAGGCTAAAGTTATTGTTCAAGAAATGCTTTAGTTATATCAGTAAAATATTTTGGAGGAAGAAAAGTTGCTTTTATTTTTTAAGCAACTAGAGGAAATAAACATAAAATAATTGTTCCTCAATCAAGAAGTTGTTATTCTACTACTAAAAGGCCTAGATTAATAGCTTACTTTAATAAGATTTCCAAATATCAAGTCCATCTCAAAAAAAGACTAGTACATGAAGTCTATATTAGTACTAGACAGCCTGAAGATTATATAAGATTTATTCCTAATATTTGCAAGAATAATCTAAATCTTTACTCAACCAAATTCTCAATAATTTTTGTTTTTCACATATTGATAATCTATGAAGAATGTGAGTATATCAAGTTATACTTTTCAATTCTGTTATGGATGCTAATAAAACAATTAGACACTGCACCACTTCTTGAATAATTCAAACCAAGCTTATTCAATGAAGAAGAAGCTCGATGGTATGCTGCTACAGACTTTTTGCATAAGCTAGATTTCAATTCTAAATATCTAGCCAAACAAATTCACTATGGACAGATAGTCTAGTTTCTTGACACTTTAGCCAACGAAGTTGAAGATTTAACTCAGAAAGAAAAGAAAATAAAAATGTTTTTGAGAAAGATTAAATTGGGCAAAGTAGGACAAGTAGCTAAAGAAGAGTTCATTGCTACTTGCATGAAATTTAATTCAGAGACCAATGAATTGGATGAAGAAACTATGGAAGCTTTGACCCTCATAGATTAAAGCATGGTGGGACCATAAAAAACCACATTACAAACGCTTTTCAACACATTTAAAAGCATTCAAAAGATTCCCAACTACAACACAGGTCAACAAATGAAGTATGATCTACAGTTTACAGAAAAAGTGTACGATCTACAATAAACAATATGGTAAAAAAGTGTACGATGACAGTGATTTGTGCAGGATGAATAGTGAACGGTGTACGATGAACAGTACGTGCAATAGTGATGAGCAATTATCAAAAGCAATATCTACAGGTAATGATACTTTCCTTTGCTTCCAATAGAAGCAAGCCTGGCCTATAAATTCATATGTTCTCTAGAACTAAAAAGATGGAAGAACTTGAGCTTTCTAATTTCTGCTTTCTACTTTCTGTTTTCTTGCCTCCACAATTATAATCCTCCACCCTTGTAAAATTAGTGAGTGCATATTGTAAATCACTTGTGTGAAAGTGTGTGCATTACACACTGGTATTAGAGCCTTCTACTCATGTTGTCTTGTAAGTTTTTTTAATGAAATAAACTTTATGTTTACTTCTTATATTATGTCTGAGTAAACTTTTGTTTATGTTTTCTTATTAAAAGATTTGTTTGTACAATAAGTTAGTTTGCTTTAAGATTCTTCTTCTTCTTTGTATTCTATTTCTTTATGCTATGGAATAAGAAATAAACCATAGCTGTGCTCCTATTTTATGTAGTAATCTACTAGTGGTGGTGGTCTTTGTAAGAATCCCTAACTTCCCCCAGAAAGCCACGGGAACCTTGCAGTTTTGGTAGGGTAGATGTAGCCGTAAAATAGAGGGTCAAAACAGAAATATAATACAAAAGAAGAACAAGCCTCTTAAAAAATCAAAACTCATTTAACAAACTTATCTAGTAATAAGAAAACATAAACATCTACTCAAAATTTATGAGAAACATACTGATTCCCAATGACACTTATAAATGTCAAATTACTCAAAACATCCAGGATTATGAACATATAATCCACATACCTACCATATTAGGAAATGACCCTACCATTGCAAGAATCATGAATTACATAGTTGATCTATTAAAAGAGATCAAAGATAAAATTCAGAATCTAGAACACAAATAATAATACATCAAAGTTCTATTATGTTAGAACAAAACTAACCAAACAATAATGGTTAAATTAAAATCTACAAACTTTATTATGGATTTACCAAAATTAGATAAATCCTTTTACTTAGAGTTCCTAAAACTTTAACAAAAGAACTCACTAGAGAAATTTCTAGTTAAAAAATTTATAACTTCAATGAACAAAATCATGAAGTTATAGCTTTTTATAGAAACCAATTAGAGAATGATTATAACATTAGGATGGAAAGAGAAGAAAGTAATAGAAGTATTCTCTATCTCCTTAGTCCTCATGGTTATGTTCAACAAACACCATAACCTGACGTTAACATGCAAGGATCACAAGGAGATAATATGAAACAAGTTCACACTACTCCTTCATATTCATCTATGATAAATGATGGTAAACGCTCAGATTTGCATACATACAATAAAAATAAAAATCATCATTTAGAAGAAAAGAGACTCCTCAACTTGGGGACTCACTTTAAACATAGATAATATACCTTATAAAAGAGTCAAAGACTATTGCATAGAATGGACTCAAAAAAATAAAAGGAACTATATTTATGCTTCCTCCTGTTATGAATGTTTCCGAATACAAACAATTCTCTACATCGTACTGGAAAGGAAATACACTATCTTGGTTGACAAATTTTAAAAGAAATAATAATGATGAATGTCAAAAAATCTTACAACAAACAGATAAGCAAACTGCAATTGAAATACTAATTTCACTATTAATTGCTGATTTTACTAAATTAGAATGGAGTGAAAACCTAAACTATGAAGAAAAACTTCATAAAATGAAATTATGTGACATATGTATGTTAGGAGAATTAGTTTCAATAGACATAGGATATATTTACCATCTAAATGAAACTCCTCAACAAGAGTTTTGGATACAAAGGTTTTTTTCTAAAATACCCTTCCCTTGGAACAATGTAATATCAACAAAATACCAAGAGTTACTTACATCTAGACGAACTCTTAGGCAACATAATATAGGAATGCTTAGAAGAGCATGTGCAGACTCTATGTAGAAGATCTGCAAAAATAATTCTACTCAAAAGGAAATGAGTAGAAACTTAAAGTCTTCTAGAATGGGGTACAACTGTTGCTCAAAATTCTCAAAAGATTTAAGTTATATTTGTGTTTGTCCACATATTTATGACTAGAGGACATATGCTTTTAAACCATATTATGCTAAACACAAAAGAAATCCAAGATATAAAATTTCTAAAAGAAAATGGAAACCTGAATTTAGAAAAGAACAAAGATTTAAAAAAAAGAAGTTTATCAAAAAAGTAATAAAAAGAAAGGTAAAAAACATTATAGATGTTTTAAATGTAACAAAGAATGACATTATGTAAATGAATGTCCAATTAACATCAAAAGAGTTATTATTCCTAATATGGAGGAATATTCCATCAACATTAGAAAAAATAATGAAATTTTTTATGACAATAATTCTTTCTATGAAATTACATCTTATTATGACTCCACAGAGTCTGAATCTGACACCATAGAGTCTGAATCTGAACTACTTTTAGATAAAAAATTAAAAGGTTTTGACAAACTAAAAATCTATATCATTACAATAAAAAGACATTGACACAAATAAAGGTTATTCCTTCATTACCATCGCTAAAACTTCTTAAAAAGGAAAGAATATCCTCACCAGGATATACAATCTACATGGAAAAAATTCTTAGACTTAAGCATATCGAATTACAGAGGTAACATTAGATCTAATCATTTTAATACCCTTTGGATACTATGAGATAATACATAATATCCTATATCATGCCAAAGAAAATATCTTCATCACCCATAGCACATTTGAACACATGATATATTAAGCACTAATAATTTTAATTGAAAATACTAATCTAGAAGATTGGGATTATTTAATTAGACCAAACGATGCCATTGGAACACTTGTTATCCAAAAAAAGAGTATTTTCCCATCATAACATCTAAAACAGCTATAGATGATCCAGAAAATTCCAAAAAATACCAAGAATTTCGAATCAATAACAATACACTTACTTCTGAAGAAGTAAATAAATAGAACTACATGACAATGTTGGAGAACAATTTGAAATCTCAGAAGTAGACCTACAAAACTAAAAGAGGCAATAACTCATGGAGAAAAAAAATGAGATTTATAAAGCCCCTTCTTTAAAATCTCACTTTCTAAATAAGTACACTTATATTTTCGAGAGTATGCAAGGAAATATAGAATTAAAAGGAGATGATTATTTAACATCAATCACTCTTCTTAACAAAAATAAAATAGAAAAATTAAAAGAAAATGTCTAAAAATGAAATACCTACATATAAGTATGATCTAATTAAAAATAACTGCTTTATTTCACAGTGGAATAGATACACCAATGATGATCATTTGTATGGATGAACTGTCATTAATGAGCCATTTAGTAGCATAATTGGACAAACCAAATCCAATCTTGCTAATAGATTATTTGGATTAAATATTCACCCTGATTTTATTATGGGTCTAGATGACAAAAATATTGAAAAGACTTGCACATTATCTATAAGTCTAGAAGACGAAGAAGAAGATGAAGAAGAAGAAGAAGATGATGATGAAGAAGAAGAAGAAGGAGAAGAAGAAGAAGAGGAAGAAAAAGTTCAACAAAAAGAAGAAAAGGGAGAAGAAGATGTGAAAGAAGATGAAGAAGAAGAAGTAGAAGAAGGGGAAGGAGAAGAAGAACAAGGAGAAGAAGAAGAAGAAGAAGGATAAATAGAAGGAGAAGAAGAAGGTGAAGAAGGAAGAAGAAGAAGAGAAAGAAGTGGAAGAAGAAGAAGTTCAAGAAAAAGCAGAAGAATTAAAAGAACAAGAATAAGAAGAAGAAGAAGATGATGATGATAATGAAGAAAAAGAAGTGGAAGAACAAGAAGATGGCGAAGAAGAAGAATGAGGCACAGTTGGAGATGACGAAGATGAAGAAGAAGAAGGAGAAGAAGATGAAGAAGAAAAATAAGAAGAAAAAGAGAAGAAGAGGGAGAAGAAGAAGAAGAAGAAGTGGAAGAAGAAGAGGAAGAAAAAGATGACGAAGAAGACAATGAAGAAGAAGAAGAAGGAGAAGGAGAATAAGAAGTAGAAGAAGAAGAAGAAGTAGTAGATAAAGAAGAAGAAGAAAAAGATGTTGAAGAACAAGAAGAAGTAAAAGAAGAAGAAGGCGAAGATGGGGAATAGGAAAAAGAAGAAGATGAAGAAGAAGATGAAGAAGGCAAGCAAGAAGAAGAAGAAGAAGAAGGAGAAGAAGTAGAAGAAGAAGGTGAAGAAGAAGATGAAGAAGAAGAAGTAGAAGAAGAAAGAGAATAAGTAAAAGAAGAAGAAGAGGAGGAATAAGAAAAGGAAGAAGGAGAAAAAGAAGAAAAGAGAGAACAAGAAGGAGAAGAGCAAGGAGAAAAAGAAAGAAGAAAAAGAAAGATGAAGAAGAAGTAGAAGGAGAAGAAGATGAAGAAGAAGAGGAATAGGAAGAAGAAGTAAAAGAAGTAGAAGAAGAAAGAGGAGGAGGAGAAGAAGAAGAAGAGCAAGAAAAAGAAGAGCAAGAAGAAGAAGATGAAGAAGAAGAAAAAGAAGAAGAAGAAGAAGAAGAAGGGGAAGAAGAAAAAGAAAAAGAAGAAGAAGAAGAAGATGAAGAAGGATAAAAAGTAGATGATTCAGAAGAAGAAGGAGAAGAAGAAGAAGATGATGAAGAAGGAGAAGAAGAAGAAAGAGAAGAAGGGGAAGCAAAGGAAGGACAAGATGAAGAAGGAGAAGACGAAGGGGAAGAAGTTGGAGAAGAAGGAGAAGAAGAAGGAGAAGAATAAAGAAGAACAAGAAAGAAGAGGAGGAAGAGGAAAAAGAAGAAGAAGAAGAAAAAGAAGGAGAGGAAGTTAACAATGAAGAGGAGGAAGAAGAAGAAGAAGAAGAAGTAAAAGAAGAGGAAGAATATAATGAAGAAAAAAAAGAAGAGGAAGAAGAACAAGAAGAAGAAGTAGTAGAAGACAAAGAAGAAAAAGAGAAAGGATAAGAAGACGAAGAAGACGAAGGCGAAGGAGAAGAAGAAGAAGAAGAAGAAAGAGAAGAAGAACCAGATGAAGAAGAACGAGAAGATTAAGAAGAAGAAGAAGGAGAAGAAGAAGGAGAAGATGAAGGAGGAGAAGAAGAAGAACAAGAAGGAGGAAAAGAAGGTGAACAAGAAGGAATAGAAGAAAAAGAAGAAAAAAGAAGAAGAGAAAGAAGGAGGAGAAGAAGAAGAAGAAGAAGAAGAAGACGAAGAAGAAGAACAAGAAGATGAAGTAGAAGAAGGAGATGAAGAAGACGAAGAAAAAAAAGAAGAAGAAGAAGAAGACAAAGAAGAAGAAGAAGAAGAAGATGAACAAGCAGCAGAAGAAGAAGTCTAAAACAAAGAAGAAGAACAAAAAGAAGAAGAAGGAGAAGAAGAAGGGAAATAAGAAGAAGAAGAAGAAAAAGATGTAGAAGTAGAAGAAGAAGCATGAGAAGAAGACAAAGAAGAAGAAGAAGAAGAAGAAGAAGAAAGAGTAGAAGGGGAAGGAAATACAAAAGAAGAAGGATAAGACAAAGGAGTAGAAGAAAGGATTAGAAGAAAGAAGAAGAAAAAGATGAAGAAGAAGGGAATGTAGAAGGAGTGGAAGAAGAAGATGAAAAAGAAGAACAACAAGAAGTAGTGAAAGAAGGAGGAGAAGCAGAAGGGGAAAAAGAAGAAGAAGAAGAAGTAAAAGAAGAAGAACAAAAAGAACAAAAATAAGAAGGAGAAGAAGAAAGAGAAGATGATGGAGAAGAAGAAGAAGTAGAAGAAGCCTTTGCAGTAAGAGTAAAAGAAGAAGAAGAAGAAGAGAAAAAAGAAGAAAAAGAAGAAGAAGAAGAATATAAAAACGAAGAAGAAGTAGATGAAGAAGAAGATGAAGAAGAAGAAGATGGAGTGGAAGAAGAAGAAGAAGAAGAATAAGAAGAATAAAAAGAAGAAGCAGAAGAAGATGATGCAAAAAATTGAGAAGAAGAAGAAGAAAATGAAGAAGGAGAAGAAGGAGGACGAGAAGAAGTAGAAGAAGAAAATGGTGAAGATGAAAAAGAAGAAGAAGGAGAAGAGGTAATAGATGAAGAAGGAGAAGAAGAAAGAAGAACAAGAAGATGAAGTGGAAGAAGAAGAAGAAGAAGAAGAAGAAGAAGAAGATGCAGAAGAAGAAGAAGAAGAATAAGAAGAAGAAGATGATGATGATGAAGAAGAAGAAAGAGAAATAGAAGAACATGAAGAAGACGAAGAAGAAGACGAAGAAAAAGAAGAAGAAGAAGAAGAATTAAAAGAAGAAGGTCAAGATGAAGTCAATGATGTAGAACAAGATGAAGAAGAAGAAGAAGAAGATGAAGAAGAAGAAGAAGAGGAAGAAGTAGAATAAGAAGAAGAAGGAGAAGAAGAAAAAGAAGAAGAAGAAGAAGAAGAAGAAGATGATGAAAGAGGTAAAGAAGTCAAAGAAGAAGAAGTAAAAGAAGAAGACGAAGGAATAGAAGAAAAAGATAGAAAAGAAGAAGAAGAAGAAGAAGAAAATGAAGAAGAAGATGAAGAAGAAGGAGTGGAAGAAGAAGAAGAAGAAGAAGAAGAAGAAGATGAAAAAGTTGGAGGAGAAGAAGGAGAAGAATTAAGAAGAAGATCAAGGAGAAGAAAAAAGAAGAAGAAGATAAAAGAACAAGAAGAGGAAGAAGAAGAAGAAGAAGAGGAACAAGAAGAAGAAGAAGTAAAAGAAGAGGAAGAAGAAGAAGAAGAGGAAGAAGAAGAAGAAGAAGAAGAAGAAGAAGAAGAAGAAAAAGAAGTAGAAGAAGAAGAACAACAAGAACAAGAAGAAGATAATTATGATGACAAAGCAAAAAAAGAAGAAGAATAAGATAAGAGAAAGAAGAAGAAGAAGAAGAAGAAAAAGAAAAAGAAAAAGAAGAGAAAGTAGAAGAAGAAGGAGAGGAAGAAGACGAGAAAAAGAAGAAGAAAAACAACAAGAAGTAGTAGTAGTAGAGGAAGAACAAGAAGTAGGTGAATAGGAAGAAGAAGAAGGAGAAGAAGAAGAAGAAGAAGAAGTAATAGTAGTAGTAGTAGTAGTAGTAGAAGAAGAAGAAGAAGAAGAAGGAGAAGAAAAAGAAGAAGTAGAAGAAGAAGAAGAAGAAGAAGAAGAAGAAGTTGAAGAAGAGAAAGTAGTAGTAAAACTGAAAGAAGAAGAAGATGAAGAAGAAGAAGATGGAGAAGAAGAAGAAGAAGAAGTTTAAGAAGAAGAAGAAGAAGAAGTATAAGAAGAAGAAGAAGAAGATGAAGCAGAAGATGATGATGTGAAACAAGGAGAGGAAGAAGGGAAGAATTGGAAGAAGAAGAAGAAGAAGAAAAAGAAGAAAAAGAAAAAGAAAAAGGAGAAAGAGAAGAAGGATAAGAGAAGAAGAAGAGGAGAAGAAATTGTAGAAGTTGGAGAAGAAGTAATAGATGAAGAAGGAGAAGAAGAAAGAAGAACAAGAAGAAGAAGCTGATGAAGAAGAAGAAGAAGAAGAAAAAGTGGAAGACAATGAAAAAGAAGTTGTGAAAGAAGAAGAAGAAGAAAAAGAAGAAGATGAAAAAGATGAAGGTTTAGAAGGCAAAGAAGAAGAAGAAGAAGAAGATCAAGAGGAAGGAGAAAGAGAGAAAGAAGAAAAAGAAAAAGATGAAGAAGAAGACGAAGAGGAAGAAGAAGAAGAAGAAGAAGAAGAAGAAGAAGAAGGTGTAGAAGAAGGTAAAGATGTGGAAGAAGAGCAAGAAGAAGAAGAAGAAGATGAGGAAGAAGAAGAAGAAGAAGGAGAAGAACAAAAAGAAGAAGAAGAAGAAGCAGACGATCAAAAAGGCAAAGAAATCGAAGAAGAAGAAGTAAAAGAAGAAGATGAAGGAGCAGAAGTAGAAGATAGAATAGAAGAAGAAGATGAAGAAGAAGAAGATGATGATGAAGACGAAGGAGTAGAAGAAAAAGATAGAAAAGAAGAAGAAGAAGAAGAAGATGACAAATAAGGAGAAGAAGGAGGAGGAGGAGAAGAAGAAGAAGATGGAGAAGGTGAAGGAGAAGAAGAAGGAGAAAAAGAAAGAAAAAGATGAAGGAGAAAAAGAAAGAAGAGGACGAAAGAAGAACAAGAAGAAGTGGAAGAAGAACAAGAACAAGAAGTAGATGAAGAAGAAGAAGAAGAAGTAGACACAGAGGAAGGAGAAGAAAGAGATGAAGAAGAAGAAGAAGAAGAAGACAAAGGAGAAGTTGTAGAAGACGGTGGAGATAAAGAAGAAGAAGAAGAAGAAGAAGAAGAAGAAGGTGAAAAAGTGGAAGGAAAAGAAGAAGAAGAAGAAGATGAAGTAGAAAAAAGAATATGAGGAAGAAGAAGGCGAAGAAGAAGAAGAAGAGGAAGAAGAAGACAAAGAAGAAGGTGAAGAAGAAGAAGAAGAAGAAGATGATCGTGGTGATGATGATGATGATGACAAAGAAGAAGAAGATGATGAAGAAGAAGTAGTTGAAGAAGAAAAAGAAGAAGAAAAAGAAGAAGAAGTAGAAGAAAAGAAGGAGAAGATGACAGAGGAGGAGAAAAAGAAGAAGAAGATGGAGAAGATGGAGGCGAAGAAGAACGAGAAGAAGAAAGAAGATCAAGAAGAAGAAGTGGAAGAAGAAGACGAAGAAGAAGAAGAAGATGAAGAAGAAAAAGGTGAAGATGTAGAAGAAGGTGAAGAAGAAGAAGAAGAAGAAGAAGAAGAAGAAGTAGAAGGAGGAGGAGGAGGAGGAGAAGAAGAAAAAAAGGAAGACAAAAAAGAAGGCAAAGAGGAAGAGGAGGAGGAAGAAGAAGAAGAAGAAGAAAAAGAAGGTGAAGAAGAAGAAGACGAAGAAGAAGATGAAGAAGAAGAACAAGTAGAAGATGATGATGATGATAATGAAGAAGATGACAAAGAAGAAGAAGAAGAAGAAGAAAAAGACGGAGAAGAAGAAGAAGAAGAAGAAAAAGACGGAGAAGAAGAAGAAGAAAAAGAAGAAGAGAAGAAGTAGTTGTAGTAGTAGAAGAAGAAGAAGAAGAAGAAGGAAAAAAAGAAGCAGAAGAAGGAGAAGAAGAAGAAGAAGAAGAAGAAGAAGACAAAGAAGAATAGAAGAAGAAGAAGAAGACGAAGAAGAACAAGTAGAAAAAGAAGAAAAAAAAAGAAGAAAAGTGGAAGAAGAAGAAGAAAAAAAGAAGATGGAGAAGAGGAAGGAGAAGAACAAGAAGAAGAAGAAGAAGAAGAAGATAGTTAAAAAGAAGAAGAAGAAATAGAAGAAGAAAAAGGAGAAGAAGAAGAAGGAGAAAAAGTAGGAGAAGAAGAAGAAGAAGAAAAACAAGGAGAAGTATGAAGAAGAAGAAGAAGAAGAAGAAGAGTAAGAAGAAAAAGAAGAAGAAGAATAAGAAAAAAAAAAAGTGAAAGAAGCTGATGAAGAAGAAGAAGAAAAATAGTAAGACTAAGAAGATGAAGAAGATGAAGAAGAAGAAGAAGAAGAAGATGATGATGATGATTGTGAAGAACTCAAAGACGAAGAAGAAGTAGAAGAAGAAGAAAAAAAAGAAGAATGTGAAGGAGAAGAAGTAGGAGGAGAAAAAGAAGAAAAAGATGGAGAAGAATAAAGAGAAGAAGACGAAGATGAAAAAGAAGAAGTAGAAGAAGAAGATGATGAAAAAGAAGAAGGAGAAGAAAGAGAATAGAAGAAAAAGAAGAGGAATAAGAAGTAGAAGAAGAGAAGAACAAGTTGGAGTAGAAGAAGGAGAAGAAGAAAGAAGAAGAAGAAGAAGAAAAACAAGAAGGCAAGGAAGAAGAGGAAGAGGGTGATGAAGAAGAAGAAGAAGAAGAAGAAGATGAAGAAGAGGAAGAAGAAGGAGAAGAAGGAGAAGGAGGAGGAGGAGGACAAGAAGAAGAAGAAGGGGAAGAAGAAGAAGAGGAAGAAGAAGAAGAAGAAGGATAAGAAGAAAAAGCAGATGATAGAGAAGAAGAAGAAGAAGAAGGAGAAGAAGAAGAATAAGAATAATAATGAAGAAGAAGAAGAAGAAGGATAAGAAGAAAAAGTAGATGATAGAGAAGAAGAAGAAGAAGAAGGAGAAGAAGAAGAATAAGAATAAGAAGAAGAAGAAAGAGAAGTAGAAGAAGAAAAAGGAGTAGAAGGACAAGGAGAAGGAGGACAAGAAGAAGAAGGAGAAGTTGAAGGAGAAGAATATGGAGTAGAAGAAGTAGAAGAAGGAGGAGAAGAATAAAGAAGAATGA
>JAIUJO010000769.1:97500-105000 GCA_023846275.1 Vanilla planifolia
GGAAGCTGAAGAAGAAGAAGAAGAAGAAGAATGATAAGATGATGAAGAAGAAGAAGATAAAGAAGTTGAAGGGGAAGAAGAAGATGAAGAAGAAGAAGAAGAAGAAGAACGAGAACAAGAAAAGGAAGAGGTAGAAGAAGAAGAGGAAGAAGGAGATGAAAAAGAAGAAGAAGAAGTAGAAGAACAACAACAACAAGTAGTACTAATAATAGAAGAAGAAGAAGAGGAGGAAGACGAAAAAGAAAAAGAAAAAGTGAAAGAAGAAGTAGGAGAAGAAGAAGAAGACAAAAAAGACAAAGAAGAAGAGGAAGGAGAAGTAGAAGAATTAGAAGAAGAAGAAGAAGAACGAGCAGAAGAAGAAGAAGAAGAAGAAGTAGAACAGAAAGAAGAAGAATAAGGAGACGAAGAAGATGAAGAAGAAGAAGAAGAAGAAGAAGAAGAAGACGAAGAAGAAGTAGACAAAAACAAGACAAAGAAGAAGATTGAGAAGAAGAAGAAGAAGAAAAAGAGGAAGAAGACAAAGATGGAGTGAAAGAAGGAGAGGAAGAAGGAGAACAAGAAGAAGAAAAGAAGAAGAAGAAGAAAATGAAGAAGAAAAATAAGGAGTAAAAGAAGAAGAAGAAGAAGAAGAAGAAGAAGAGGAAGAAGAAGAAAAGGAGAAGATGAAAGAGAAGATGAAGGAGAAGAAGTAATGGAAGAAGAAGGAGAAGAAGAAAGAAGAAGAAGAAAGAAGAAAAAGAAGAAGTGGAAAAAGAAGAAGAAGAAGAAGAGGAACAAGGAGAAGTAGGAGGAGGAGAAGAAGAAGAAGAAGAAGAGGAAGAAGAGGAAGATAAAGAAAAAGAAGTTATGGAAGAAGAAGAAGATGAAGAAGAAGAAGAAGAAGAAGAAGAAGAAGAAGAAAATGAAAAAGAAGATGGTTTACAAGGAGAGGAAAAAGGAGTAGAAGAAGAGGATGAAGATGAAGAAGAAAAATAAGAAGAAGAAGAAGAAGAAGAAGAAAAAGAAGAAGAAGAAGTGAACTGGAAGATAAAGACGTAGAAGGCATAGAAGAAAAAGAAGAAGAAAAAAGAAGAAAAAGAAGCAGAAGAAGAAGTGAAGAAGAAGAAGGAGAAGAAGAAGAAGAAGAACAAGTAGAAGAAGAAGAGAAGAAGGAGAAGGAGAAGAAGAAGAAGAAGAAGAGAAGAAGAAGTAGAAGAAGAAGAAGAAGAAGAAGAACAACAAAAGAAAAAGAAGTAGAAGAAGGAGAAGAAGAAGAAGAAAAAGTGGAAGTAGAAGATGACGAAAAAGAAGAACCAGAAAAAGTAAAGAAAGAAGAAGGCAAAGAAGAAGAGGAAGACAAAGAAGAAAAAGAAGAAAATGAAAAAAAAGAAGTGGTAGAAGAAGAAGATGAAGAAAAAGAAGAACAAGAAGAAGAAAGAAAAGTAGAAGTAGAAGAAGAAGATGAACAAGAACACAAAGATGAAGAAGAAGCAGAAGAAGTAGATGAAGATATAGGAGAAGAATAAGATGTAGAAAAAGATGATGATGATGATGATGATGGTGATGATGATGATGAAGAAAAAGTAGAAGAAGAAGAGGAGGAGTAGGAAGAAGAGAAAGAAGAAGAAGAGGAAGAAGAAGTTGTAAAAGAAGAAGATGATAAAGAGGATGAAGAAGAAGAAAAATTAGAAGAAGATGAAGAGAAAGAAGAAGAGGAAGAACAAGAGAAAGAATAAGAGGAAGAGAAAGAAGAGAAAGAAGAAGAAGAAGAAGAAAAAGAAGAAGAAGATAAAGTGGAATTAGTAGAAGAACAAAAAGAAGAAGAAGAAGAAATAGAAGATGAAAAAGAAGAAGAAGAAGAAGAAGAGGAAGAAGAACAAGAAGAAAATGAAGACGAAGACGAAGAAGATTTAGAAGAAGAAGAGGAAGAAGAAATAGAAGAAGAAGAAGAAGAAGAAAAACAAGAAGACGAAGAAGAAGAAGATGAAGAAGATGCAGAAGTAGATGAAGAAGTAGAGGATGAGGGAAATGAAGAAGAAGAAGAAGCAAAGATAGAAGTTGAAGAAGAAAAAGATGAAGAAGAATGACAAAAAGAAGATGAAGAAGTAGAAGAATAACAATAAAAATAGGAAGAAGAAGAAGGAGAAGAACAAGAACATCATGATCATAAAGAAGTAGAGAAGAAAGAGAAGAAGTAGAAGAAGAATAATAAGAACAAGAAGTAGAAGAAGTAGAAGAAGAAGAAGGAGAAGAAGAAGAAGAATAAGAAGAAGAAGAAGAGGAAGAAGAAGGAATAGAAGAAGAAGAAGAAAAAGAAGAAGAAGAAGAGAAGAAGAAGGAGAAGGAGAAGAAGAAGAGGAAATGGAGGAAGAAGAAGTAGAAGAGATGGAAGAGGAAAAAGAAGAAGAAGAAGAACAAGAACAAGAAGAAGAAGAAGATGTTGAAGAAGAAGAAGTAATAGTAGAAGAAGAAGAAGAAGAAAAAGTGATGAAGTAAAAGGAAAAAGAAGAAGAAGAAGAAGAAGAAGATGAAGAAGAAGGCAAAGAAGATGATGATGAAGAAGAAGATTAGGAGGAAGATGTAGTGGAAGAGGAAAATGAAGAAGAAGAAGAAGTAGATGAAGATGGTGAAAGAGTACAAAAAGAAGGAGAAGATGAAGAAGAGAAAGAAGTTGAAGAAAAAGAAGAATATAAAGAAAAAGAAGAAGAAGAAGATGATGATGAAGAAGAAGAAGAAGAAGAAGAAGAAAGAAGAAGAAGAAGAAGAAGAGGAAGAAGAAGAAGAAGAAGAAGAAGATGAAGAAGAAGAAGAAGAGGAAGAAGAAGAAGAAGAAGAAGAAGAAGAAGAAAAAGAAGAAGAAGGAGAACAAGAAGAAGAAGAAGAATTGGAAGATGAAGAAGAAGAAGAAGAAGAAGAGGAAGAAGAAGCAGATGAAAAAGATGAAGAAGAAGAAAAGGAAGAAGAAGAAAAAGAAGAAGAAGAAGGAGAGGAAGAAGAAGTACAAGAAGACGAAGAAGAAGAAAACAAGAAGTAGAAGTTGAAGAAGAAGAAGAAAAAGAAGAAGAAAAAGTAGAAGAAGGAGATGAAGAAAAAGAAGATGAAGAAGAAGGAGAAGAAGAAGAAGAGGAAGAGGAAGAAGAAGAAGAGGAAGGAGAAGAAGAAGAAGAAAAAGAGGAAAGCAAAGAAAAGAAGTTATAGAAGAAGAAGAAGACGAAGAAGAAGAAAGTGAAGAAGGTGATGAGGAACAAGAAGATGAAGAAGTTAGAGAAAAAGAAGAAGAATAAGACAAAGAGGAAGAAGACTAAGAAGAAGAAGAAGAAGAAGAAGAAGAAAAAGTAGAGGATGAAGAAGGTAAAGGAGAAGTTAAGATTTAAAAGAAGAAGAATAAGAATGCGAAAAAGAAGAAGAAGAAGAATAAGAAGAAGAAGATAAAGATGTAAAAGATGAGGAAGAAGAAGAAGAAGAAGAAGTAGTAGAAGAAGAAGAAGAAGAAAAAGGAGAAGAAGAAAAAGAAGATGAAGAAGAAGAAGAAGAAGACGAAGAAGAAAGAGAACTCAAAGAAGAAATAGAAGAAGAACTTATTGAAGAAGAAGAGGAAGAAGAAGAAGATGAAGAAGAAGAAGATGAAGAAGAAGAAGAAAAAAAGGAAGGAGAAGGAGAAGGAGAAGAAGCAAAAGAAGACGAAGATGGAAAAGAGAAGAAGGAGAAGAAGAAAGAAAGGGAAGGAGAAGAAAGAAGAAGAAGAAAGAAGAAACAAGTGGAGGAAGAAGAGAAAAGAAGAAGAAGACGAGAAGAAGAAGAAGAAGAAGAAGAAGATGAAGAAGAAGATGATGAAGAAGAAGAAGATGAAGAAGAAAAAAAGAAGGAGAAGAAACACGAGAAGAAGAAGAAGGAGAAGATGATGGAGAAGAAGGAGATGAAGAAGGTAGAAGAAGGAGAAGAAAGAAGAACAAGAAGAAGAAGAGGAAGAAGAAGTACAAGTAGAAGAAGAAGAAGAAGAAGAAGAAGATGAAGGAGAGGAAGAAGAAGAGGAAGAAGAAGAAGAAAAGAAGATGTAGAAGAAGGTGAAGAACAAGGAGTAGAAGAAGAAGAAGAAGAAGAAGAAGAACAAGGAGAAGAAGAAAAAGAAGAAGATGAAACAAAAGAAGGCAAAGAATAAGAAGAAGAAGAAGAAGAAGAAGTCGAAGGCGAGGAAGAAGAAGAAGAAGAAGAAGAAGAAGAAGAAGGAGAGAAAGAAGAAGTAGAAGCAGACCAAGAAAAATACCATGAAGAAAGAGAATAAGAAGAAGAAAAAGAAGAAAGAAGAAGAAGAAGAAGAATAATAAGATGAAGAGAAAGAAGAAGAAGAAGAAGTAGAAGAAGAAAGAGAAGAGGAAGTAGAAGAAGATGGAGAGGAAGAAGAAGAAAAAGAAGAAGAAGAAGAAGAACAAAAGTAAGTAGAAGAAGAAGATGAAGAAAGAAGAAGAAGAAGAAGAAGAATAAGATGAAGAGAAAGAAGAAGAAGAAGAAGTGGAAGAAGAAGGAGAAGAGGAAGCAGAAGAAGATAGAGAGGAAGAAGAAGAAAAAGAAGAAGAAGAAGAAGAAGAAAGTAAGTAGAAGAAGAAGATGAAGAAGGTGAAGAAGAAGAAGAAGAAGAAGAATTAGAAGTAGTAGAAGAAAAAGAAGAATAAGAAGAAGAAGAAGAAGAAAGAGAAGACGAAGAAGAAGAAGAAGAGGAGGAAGAAGAAGAAGAATAAGCAGATGAAGAAGAATAATAAGACGAAGAAGTAAACGAAGAAGAGGAAGAAAAAGAAGAAGATGATGAACAAAAAAAAGTGGTAATAGAAGAAGAAGAATAGGAAGAGGATGAAGAAGAAGAAGAAGAAGAGGAAGGACAAGAAGATGATGCAAAAGATGGAGAGGAAGAAGGGGAAGAAGAAAAAGAAGAAGTAGACAAAGAAGAATAAGAAAAAGAAGAAGAAGAGGAAGCAGAGGAAGAAGAAGAAGAAGAAGGAGAAGAAGAAGAAAAAGAGGAAGAAGAAAAAGACGATTAAAAGGAGAAGAAGTCGAAGAAGAAGTAGAAGAAGAAGAGGACGAAAGAGTAGTAGAAGAAGGAGAAAAAAAAGAAGAAGAAAAAAAGAAGTAGAGGAAGGAGAAAAAAAAGAAGAAGAAAAAGAAGGAGAAGAAGGAGAAGGAGAAAGAGGAGGAGAAGAAGGAGTAGAAGAAAGAAGATTTGAAGGAGAAGAAGAAAGAAGAGGAAGAAATAAGAATAACAAGAAGAATTAGAAGAAGAAAAAGATGGAGAAGAAGGAGAAGAAGAAGAAGAAGAAGAAGAAGAAGAAGAAGAATTAGAAGAAGTAGAAATAGAGGAAGGAGAAGAAGATGAAGAAGAATAATAAGAAGAAGAAGAAAATGGGGAAGTTGTAGAGAAGGTGAAGATAGAGAAGAAGAAGAACAAGGAGGAGGCGATGAAGAAGTAGAGGGAGGAGGAGGAGAAGAAGAAGAAGAATAAGAAAAAGAGAACGAAAAAAGAAGGAAAAGAAGAAGAAGAAGAAGATGAAGAAGAAGAAGAAGAAGAAGGTGAAGAACAAAAAGATGAACAAGATGAAGACAACGACGAAGAAGAAGAAGAAGAAGAAGAAGATTAAGAAAAAGGTCAAGATGTAGAAGAAGATGAAGTTGAAGAAGAAGAAGATGATGACGATGATGATGATGGCGATGATGAAGAAGAAGATGAAGAAGAAGAAAAAGAAGAGAAAGTCAAAGAAGAAATAAAAAAAGAAGAAGAAGTTGAGGTAGAAAAAGAATAACGAGAAGAAGAAAATGAAAAAGAAGAAGAAGAAGTATAACAAGAAGAAAAAGAAGAAAAGGAGAAGAAGTAAAAGGAGGAAAAGATGAAGAGAAAGAAGAAGAAGCAGAAGAAGAAGAAAAAGAAGAAGAAGAAGAAGAAAAAGACAGAGAAGAAGAAGGAGAAGAAAAGGAGAAGAAAAAGATCTAGAAGATAACATAATAGAAGAATGAGAAGAAGAAGAAGAACAAGGAGAGGCAGAAATAGAAGAAAGAGAAGAAGAAGAAGAAAAAGAAAGAACAGAAGAAAGAAGAAGAATAAGAGGAAGAAGAATAGGAAGAAGGAAAGGAGGTGGAAGATGAAGAAGAAGAAGAAGAAGAAGAAGAAGAAGAAGAAGATAAAGAAGATGATGAAGAAGAAGAAGTGGAAGAAGAGGAAGAATAAGAAAGACAAAAAAAAGTGGAAGAAGAAGACAAAGCAGAAGATGGAGATGAGGAAGGAGAAGAAGATGAGGAAGAAGAAGATGGAGAAGAAGAAGAAGAAGAAGAACAAGAACAAGAACAAGAACAAGAAGAAGAAGTAGAAGGAGTAAGATTTGAAGAATGAGAAGAAGAAGATGAAGAAGAGGGAGAAGAAGAAAGAAGAAGCAAAAAGAAGATGAATAAGAAGATGAAGAGGAAGAAGAATTAGAAGAAGGGGAAGAAGAAGAAGAAAAGAAGGGGAAGAAGAAGAAGAAGCAAAAAAAGGAGGAGAAGAAAAGTAGATGATGAAGAAGAGGGAGGAGGAAAAGAAGAAGAAGGAGAAGAAGAAGAAGAAGTGGAGAAGAAGAAGAAGAAGAAGAAGGAGAAGGGGAAGAAGGAAAGAAGTGGATGAAAAAGAAGAAGAAAAAGAAGAAAACGAAGAAGAAGAAGAAGAGGAAGAACGAGAAGAAGGAGAAGAATAAGAAGAAGAAGATGAAGAAGATGATGAAGAAGTTGTAATAGTAAAAGAGAAAGAAGAAGAAGAAGACAAAGAAGTAGACGAAGAAGATGATGAAGAAGTAAGAGATGGAGGAAACGAAGAAGTAGATGGAGAAGAAGAAGAAGAAAAAGAAGAAGAGGAAGGAGAAGAAGATGATGACAAAGAAGGAGAGGAAGAAGTGGAAGACGAACAAGAAGATAAAGAAGAAGAAGAAGAATTACAAGGAGAAGAAGAAGAAGAAGAGAAACGTAAAGAAGAAAGGGAATAAGAAGAAGAAGAAGAAAAAGAAGGAGAAGAAAAAGAAGAAGAAGATGAAGATGAAAAAGAAGATTAAGAAGAAGATGAAGAAGAAGAAGAAGAAGAAAAAGAGGAAGGTAAAGAAGAAAAGTAAGAAGTAGAAGAGGAAGAAGATGAAGAAGAAGAAGAAGAAGAAGAAGAGGAAACTAAAGAAAAAGAGGAATAATTAAAAGAAGAAAAAGAAGAAGAAGGAGAGGAAGAAGAAAAAGATGACGAAGAAGATAAAGAAGAAGATTAAGAAGAAGAAGTAGGAGGAGAAAAAGAAGAAGATGATGATGATGATCAAGAATAATAAGGGAAGAAGAAGAAGAAAATTAAGAAAAAGAAGAAAAAGATGAAGAAGAAGAAGATGAAGAAGAAGATGATGATGAAGAAGAAGTAAAAGAAGAAGATTAAGGACAAGAAGAAGATGAAGGCGAAGGCTTTGATGAACAAGTGGAAGAAGAAGAAGAGGAAGAAGAGGAAGAAGGTGGATAAGAGGAAGAAGAAGAAGGAGA
>JAIUJO010003006.1:0-5000 GCA_023846275.1 Vanilla planifolia
TGCTTCTTCTTTCTTCTTGTCCTTCTTGTTTTTCTTCTTCTTTCTTCTTCTTCTTCTTCTTCTTTCTTCTTCTTCTTCTTCTTCTTCTTCGTCTTCTTCATTCTTCTCCTTCTACATCTTCTTCTTCTTTCTTCATCTTTTTCTTCTTCTTCTTCTTCTACTTTTTTCTTCTTCTTATTCTTCTTCTTCTCTATCTTCTTTTTTCTCATTCTTTCTCTTCTTCTTTCTTTTTCTTCTTCTTCTTTTTCTTCTTTCTTCCATCTTCTTCTTTCTTCTTCTTCTTTCTTCTTCTTCTTCTTTCATCTTCTTCTTTCTTCTTCTTCTTTCTTCTTCTTCTTCTTCCTTCTTCTATCTTCTTCTTCTTCTTCTTCTTCTTCTTCTTCTTCTTCTTCTTCTTTTTCTCCTTCTCCTTCTTTATTCTTCTTGTTCTTCTTCTTTTTCTTCTTTCCTCTTCTTCTTGTTCTTCTTCTTCTTCTCACTTCTTTTCCTTCTTCTTTCTTCTTCATTTTTCTTCTTATTCTTCATTCTTCTTCTTCTTCTTCTTCTTCTTTCTTCTACCACTTCTTCTTCTTCTTCTTTTTCTTCTTCCCTCTTCTTCTTCTTCTTTCTTCTTCTTATTACTTCTTCTTTCTTCTTCGTGTTTCTGCTTCCTCTTCTTCCTTCTTCCTTCTTCTTCTTCTTCTTTTTCCTTCTTCTTCTTCCTCTTGTTCTTCTTCTTCTTTTTCTTCTTTTTCTTCTTCCTCTTCTTCTTCTTTTCTTCTTATTCTTCTTCTTCTTCTTCTTTCTTCTTCTTTTTTCTTCTTCTTTCTTGTTAATCTTCTTTCTACTTATCCTTCTTCTTCTTCTTCTTTTTTCTTCTTTTTGTTCTTTTTTTTCTTCTTCTTTCTTCTCCCTTCTTCTTTTTCTTTCTTCTTCTTCTTTCTTTTTCTTCTTTCTTTTTCTTCTTTCTTTCTTTCTTCTTCTTCTTCTCCTTGTTCTTCTTCTTCTTCATCTTCTTCTTTGACTTCTTCTTCTTCGTCTTCTTCTTCTTCTTCCTCTTCTTCTTCTTCCTCTTCTTCTTCTACTACTTCTGCTTGATCTTTGCCTTCTTCTTCTTCTCCTTCTAATTTTTCTTCTTCTTCTTCTTCTTCTTTTTCTTTTTTATCTTTCCTCTTTCTTCGCCTTATTCTTTCCTTTCTTTTATTCTCTCTTTTTCTTCTTTCTTCTTCTTTATTCTTTCTTTTTCTTCTTTCTTCTTCTTTCTTCTTTCTTTTTCTTTTTTCTCTTTCTCTTTTTCTTCTTCTTGTTCTTCTTTTTTCTTCTTATTCTTCTTCTTCTTCCCCTTCTTCTTTTTCCTCTTCATCTACTTTCTCTTTCTCCTTCTTTTTCTCCTTCTTCTTTTCTTCTTCTTCTTCTTCTTTTTCTTCTTCTTTTTCAACCTTTTTCTTCTTCAACTTCTTCTACCACTTCTTCTTTGTTCTTCGAATTCTTCTTTCTTCTACTTCGATTTTCTTCTCCTTTCTTCTTCTTCTTTCTTCTTCTTCTTCTTCTTCTTCTACTACTACTTCTTTTTCTTCTTCTTTCTCCACTTTTTCTTCCTTTTCTTCCTCTGCTTCTTCATCTTCTTCGTCTTCTTCTTATTCTTTCACTTTTTTTTCTTCTTCTTGTTCTTCTTCTCCTTCTTTTTCCTTTTTCTTTCTTCTTCTTCATCATTCTTCTTCTTTTTTCTTGTTCTTCTTCTTGTTCTTGTTCTTTTCATTTTTCCTCTTCTTTCTTCTTCTTCTTTAAGTTTTTCTTCTACTTCTTCTGCTTCTTTCTTCTACTTCTTCTTCCTTCTTCTTCTTTCTTCATCTATCTTCTTCTTCTTTGTTTCTCTTGTTTATAATTCTTTCCTCTTATTTTTCTTCCTTTTCTTTTTTTTTTCTTTCCTCTTCTTCTTCTTCTTGTTTCAAATTCTTTTTATGCTTCTTCTTTATACATCTTCTTCTTCTTCCTCATCTTCTTTTTCTTCTTCTTCTACTACTCCTTTTATCTTCTTCTTCTTCTTTTCTCTTCTTCTTCCTTCTTCTATCTTCTTCTTTCTTCTTCACCATCTATCTTCTTCTTCTTCTATGAATTCTTCTTGCACTTCTTCTTCCTAATCTTTATCTACTACTTCTTCTTCTTCTTCTTCTTATTCTTATTCTTCTTCTTCTTTTTTCTCCTCTTCTATCCTCTTTCTTCTTCTTCTTCTTTCTTCTCCATTGTTCTTTTTTCTTCTTCTTTCTTTTCTTTCTTTTTTCTTTTTCTTTTTTTTTCTTTTACTTCCTTCTTCATCATCATCTTCTTTTCTTCTACTACTCTCTTCTTCTTCTTCTTTTCTTCTTCGTCTTTTTCTTTTTCTTATACTTCTTTCTTCTTCTTTTTCTTCTTTTTCTTCTTATTTCTTCTTCATCTTCTTCTTCTTCTTCTTCTTCTACTTCTTCTTTCTCCTTTTTTCTACTGGTTCCTTCCTCTTTTTCTTTCTTCTTCTTCTTCTTCTTCCTTTTCTTTTTTCTTTTTCTTCTTCTCTCTTTCTTCTTCTTTCTTGCTCTTTTTCTTTCTTCTTCTTCTTTCTTTTTCATCTTTTTTCTTATCTTTCTTCTTCATCTTCTTATTTTTTCTTCATCTTCTTCTTTCTTCTCCTTGTTTTGCTTCTTTTTTCTACTTCTTTTTCTTCTTCTTCTTATTATTCTTCTTCTTCTTCTTCTTCTTCTTCTTCCTTCTTCTCCTTCTTCTTCTTTATTCAAATTCTTCTTCTTCTTCTTTATTCTTCTACTACTTTCCCCTTCTTTTTTTTCTTTCAACTACTTCTTCCTTCATCTTCTTTCTTTTTTTTCTTCTTTCTTCTTTTTCTTCTTCTTTCTTCTTCTTTCTTCCTCTTCCTTTTTTTATTATTCTTCTTCTTTTTCTTCTTCTTCTTCTTCTTCTTCTTTCTTTTTCTTTTTCATTCATCTTCTACTTTCTTCTTCGTCTTATGTGTTCTTCTTCTTTCTTCTTCATTATTCTTCTTCTTGTTTCATCTTCTTTTTCTTCTTCTTCTTCTACTTCTCCGTTTCTTCTTCTTCTTTTTCTTCTTCTTCTTCTTTATGCTTCTTTTTTCTTGTCCTTCTTCTTTTTCTTCTTCTTCTTCTTCTTCTTCTTCAATCTTCTTCTTCTTTCTTCTTTTTCTTTCTTCTTCTTCTTCTTTCTTCTTCTTCTTCTTCTTCTTCTTCTTCTTCTTGCTTCTTCTTCTTCTTGCTTCTTCTTCTTCTTCTTCTTCTTCTACTACTTTTTTTTCTTCTTTCTTCTTATTCTTCTTCTTCTTCTTCTTCTTCTTTCTTCATCTTTTTCTTCTTCTTGTTCTTCTTCTTCTACTACTTTTTTCTTCTTATTCTTCTTCTTCTTCTTTCTTCTTTTTGTCCATTTTTTTCTTTTTTCTTCTTCTTTCTTCTACTTCTTCTTCTTCTTTCTTCTTCTTCTACTTTTTCGTTCTTCTTTCTTCTTCTTTTTCTTTCACTACTTCTTCGTTCATCTTCTTTCTTTTTCTTCTTCTTTCTTATTCTTTTTTCTTCTTCTTCTTTCTTGCTCTTCCTCTTTTTTTCTTCTTCTTCTTTTTCTTCTTCTTCTTCTTCTTCTTCTTTCTTTTTCTTTTTTGTTCATCTTCTACTTTCTTATTCTTCTTCTTTCTTCTTCTTCTTTCTTATTTTTCTTCTTTTTTCTTCAACATTATTCTTCTTTCTTCTTCTTCTTTTTCTTCTTCTTCTTAACCTTCGCCTTCTTTCTTCTTCTTCTTTATGCTTCTTCTTTCTTCCTATCCTTCTTCTTTTTCTTTTTCTTCTTCTTCTTCATTCTTCTTCTTCTTCTTTCTTCTTTTTATTTCTTCTTCTTTCTTCTCCTTTCTTCTTCTTCTTCTTCATTTTCTTCTTCTTCCTCTTCTTCTTTTTGCTTCTTCTTCTTCTTCTTCTTCTTCTTCTTCTTCTTCTCCTTCATTCTTCTTCTTCTTCATCTTCTTCTTCTTTCTTCGTCTTTTCTCCTCCTTCTTCTACTACTTTTTTCTTCTTATTATTCTTCTTCTTCTTTCTTCTTTTTGTCCATCTTTTTCTTTTTTTTTCTTTTTTCTTCTTCTTTTTTCTTCTTCATCTTCTTCTTCTTTCTTCATCTTTTTCTTCTTCTTCTTCTTCTTCTTCTACTTTTTTCTTCTTATTCTTCTTCTTCTTCTTTCTTCTTTTTGTCCATCTTTTTCTTCTTTCTTCTTCTTTCTTCTTCTTTTTTCTTCCTCTTCTTCTATCTTATTCTTCACTCTTTTTCATCTTCTTTCTTCTTCTTCCTCTTCTTAATCTCCTTCTTCTTCTTCTTCTTCTCCTTCTTCCTCTTCTTCTACTTTCTTCTTATTTCTTCTTCTCTTTCTTTCTTCTTCTTTCTTCTTGTTCTTCACTTTTCTTCTTTCTTCTTCTTTCTTCTTTTTCTTCTTCTTCTTCTTCTTTCTTCTTTTTCTTCTTCTTCTTCTTTCTTCTTCCTCTTTCTTCTGCTTACTCTTCTTCTTCATTCTTCTTCGTCATCTTCTTCTTCTTCTTCTTCTTCTCTCTTTCTCTCCTTCTTTTTCTTCTCAATTCTTCTCCTTCTTTTTCTTTCTTCTTCTTCTTCTTCTTTCTTCGCTCTTCTTCTTCTTTCTTCTTCTTATTTCTTCTTCCCATTCTTCCTTCTTCTTTCTTCTTATTCTTCTTTTTCGTTATCTTCTTTTTCTTCTTCTTCTTCTTCTTCTTCTTCTTCTTCCCCTTTCATCTTTTTTCTCTTCTTCTTCGTTTTTCTTCTTCTACTTCTTCTTCTTCTTCTTCTTCTTCTTCTTTCTTCTTCTCCTTCTTCTTCCTCTTTCTTCTTCTTCTTTCTTCTTCTTCTTCTTTCTTCTTCTTCATTCTTCTGCTTTCTTCATCTTCTTCTTTCTTCTTCTCCTTCTTCTTCCTCTTTCTTCTTCTTCTTTCTTCTTCTTCTTCTTCTTTCTTCTTCTTCATTCTTCTTCTTCT
>JAIUJO010003006.1:12500-17500 GCA_023846275.1 Vanilla planifolia
CTTCTTCTTCTTCTTCTTCTTTCTTTTTCTTTTTCATTCATCTTCTACATTCTTCTTCTTCTTTCTTCTTCTTCCCTCTTCTTCTTCATTCTTCTTCATTATTCTTCTTCTTTCTTCTTCTTCTTCTTCTTCTTCCGTCTTCTTTTTCTTCTTCTTCTTCTTCTTCTCTGTTTCTTCTTCTTCTTTTTCTTCCTCTTCTTTATGCTTCTTCTTTTTTCTTATCCTTCTTCTTTTTCTTCTTCTTCTTCATCTTCTTCTTCTTTCTTCTTTTTCTTTCTTCTTCTTCTTCTTCTTTCTTCTTCTTTTTCTTCTTCTTCTTCTTCTTCTTCTTCTTCTTTTTGCTTCTTCTTCTTCTTCTTCTACTTCGTCTTCATGTTCTTCTTCTTTTTTTTCTTCTTCTTTCTTCTTCTTCTTCTTCATCTTCTTCTTCTTTCTTCATCTTTTTCTTCTACTTCTTCTTCTTCTACTTTTTTCTTCTTCTTATTCTTCTCCTTCTTTCTCCTTTTTGTCCATCTTTTTCTTTTTTCTTCATTTTTCTTCCTCTTCTTCTATCTTATTCTTCACTCTTCTTAATCTTCTTTCTTCTTCTTTCTCTTCTTCATCTCCTTCTTCTTCTTCTTCCTCTTCTTCTTCTTTCTTCTTATTTCTTCTTCCCGTTCTTTCTTCTTCTTTCTTCTTGTTCTTCGCTTTTCTTCTTTCTTCTTCTTTCTTCTTCTTCTTCTTCTTCTTCTTCTTCTTCTTCTCTTCTTTCTTCTTTTTCTTCATCTTCTTTTTCTTCTTCTTTTTCTTCTTCTTCTTCTTTCTTCTTCCTCTTTCTTCTGTTTGCTCTTCTTCTTCATCCTTCTTCGTCATCTTTTTCTTCTTCTTCTTCTCTCTTCCTCTCCTTCTTCTTCTTCTCACTTCTTCTCCTTCTTCTTCTTCTTTCTTCTTCTTCTTCGTTCTTCTTCGCTCTTCTTCTTCTTTATTAGTCTTATTTCTTCTTCCCATTCTTCCTTCTTCTTTCTTCTCATTCTTCTTTTTTTTATCTTCTTTTTCTTCTTCTTCTTCTTCTTCTTCTTCTTCCTCTTTCATCTTTTTTCTCTTCTTCTTCATTTTTCTTCTTCTTCTTCTTCTTCTACTTTTTTCTTCTTCTCCTTCTTCCACCTCTTTCTTCTTATTCTTTCTTCTTCTTCTTCTTTCTTCTTCTTTATTCTTCTTCTTTCTTCTTCTTCTTCTTCTTCTTCTTCTTCTTCCTCTTCTTCTTCTTTTTTTTCTTCTTCTTTCGTCTTTTTTCTTTTTCCACTTTTTCTTCTTTTTTTCTTCTTCTACTTCTTCTTCCTCTTCCTTCTTATTCCTCTTCTTCTTCATTTTTCTTCTTCTACTTCTTCTTCTTCTTCTTCTTCTTCTTCTTCTTCTTTCTTCTTCTCCTACTTCTTTCATCTTTTTCTTTCTTCTTTTTCTTCTTCTTCGTTCTTCTTCTTTCTTCTTCTTCTTCTTTCTTCTTCTTCTTCTTCTTCTTCTTCTTACTCTTCTTCTACTTTTTCTACTTCTTCTTCCTCTTCTTCTTCTTCTTTCTGTTCTATCTCTTTTTCTTCTTCTTCTTCAACTTCCACTTCATCTTTTACTTCTTTCCTCTTCTTCTTCTTCTTTTTCTGCTTTCTTCTTCCTATTCTTTCTTTCTTCTTCTTCTTATTCTTCATTTTCGTCTTCTTCTACTTCTTGTTCCTCTTTCTTCTTCATATTTTTCTTCTTCATTCTTCTTCTTCTGCTTCTTCTTTTTTCTTCATATTCTTTTACTTCTTCTTCTTTCTTCTTCTCCTTCTTCTTTTTTCTTCTTCTTCTTCTTTTTTCTTCTCCTTTCTTCTTTCTCTTTTTCTTATTCTTATTCTTCTTCTTCTTCTTCTTCTTCTTCCTCCTCCACCTCTTCTTCTGTCGCTTCTTCTTCTTCCTTCTTTTTTACCTCTTGTTCATCTTCTTCTTCTTCATCTCCTTCTTCTTCTTCTTCTTCTTCTTCTTCTTCTTCTTTCTTCCTCTTATTCTTTCTTCATCTTTCCTCTTCTTCTTTTTCTATTTTCTTCTTTCCTCTTCTTCTTTTTCTATCTTCTTCATTCCTCTTCTTCTTATTTCTTCTTCCTCTTCTTTCTTCTTTTTTCTTCTTACTTCTTTTTCTTCTTCTTTCTTCTTCATTCTTCTTCTTCTTCTTCTTCTCCTTCTTCTTCTTCTTCTTCTTCCTTCTTTTTTTTTCTTCTTCTTTTTCTTCTTCTTTATCTTTTTCTTCTTCTTGTTCTTTCTCTTTCTTCTTCTTCCTCCTCTTCCTCTTCAATTTTATTCTTCTTCTTCTTCTTCTTCTTCTTCTCTCTTCTACTAGTTTCTTCTTCTTCTTTCTTCTTCCTTTTTATTCTTCTTTCTTCTTCTTTCTTCTTCTTCTTTCTTCTTTCTTCTTCATCTTCTTCTTCCTCTTCTTCTTTTCGTTCTTCAACTTCTTTCTTCTTTTTCTTCTACTTTTTCTTCTTTCATTTCATTTTCTTCCACTTCTTCTTCCTCATTCTTCTTCTTCCTTTTCTTCTTCATTCTTCTTCTTCTTCTTTTTCTTCTACTTTCTTCTTCTTCTTCTCCATCTTCTTTCTTCTTCTCCTTCTTCTTCTTCTTTCTTATTTTTCTTTCTTCTTGTTTCTTCTTCTTCTTCTTTCTTCTTATTTCTTCCTTTTCTTCTTCCTTCTTCTTTTTATTCTTCTTCTTCTTCTTCTTCTTCTTCTATTTCTCCATCATCTTCTTTTTCTTCTTCTTCTTCCTCTTCTTCTTCTTCCTCCTCTTCTTCTTCTTCCTCTTCTACCTCTTTTTCTTCTTCTTCTTCATCTTCCACTTCTTCTTCTTCTTCTTCTTTCGTCTTCTTCTTCTTCTTTCTTCATCTTTCTTCTTCTTTTTGTTCTTCTACTTCTTCTTTCTCTTTCTTCTTCTTATTTTTCCTCCTTCATTCTTCTTTTTCTTCTTCTTCATCTTCCTTCTTCTTCTTCTTCTTCTCCTTCTTTCTTCTTCTCCTTCTTATTCTTCTTTCTTCTTCTTCTTCTTTTTCCTCCTTCATTCTTCTTCTTCTTCATCTTTCTTCTTCTTCTTCTTCTTCTTCTTCCTCCTCTACTTCTTCTTCCTTTTCTTCTTCTTACACCTATTCTACCTCTTGTTTTTCTTCTTCTTAATCTTCCTCTTCTTCTTTTTCTTCTTCTTCTTCTTCATTTTCTTCTTCTTCTTCTTTCTTCCACGTATTCTTTCTTCATCTTCTTTCCTCTTCTTCTTTTTCTATCTTCTTCTTTCTTCTTCTTCTTCTTCTTTCTTCTTCTTCTTATTTCTTCTTCCTCTTCTTTCTTCTTGTTTCTTCTCGTTCTTCTTTTTCTTTTTTTTTCTTTTTTCAGCTTCTTCTTCTTCTTCTTTCTGCATTTTTCTTCTTTTTCTACTACTTTTTTTCTTCTTCTGGTTTTTCTTCCTATTTCTTCTTCTTCCTCCTCTTCTTCTTCATTCTTCTTCTTCTTCTTCTTCTTCTTCTTCTTCTTCTTTCTTCTTCTTCTTATTCTTCTCTTTTCTTCTCCTTCTTCTTCTTTCTTCTTCTTCTTCTTTCTTCTTCTAATTTCTTCTTCCCCTTCTACCTTCTTCATTCTTATCGTGTTTCTTTTTTCTTTTTCTTCTTGTTCTTCTTCATTTTCTTCTTCTACTACTTCGTCTTCCACTTTATTCTTCTTTCTCTTCTTCTTCATTATTATTCTTCTTCTTCTTCTTTCTGCTTCTCCTTCTCCTTCTTCTTCTTCTTCTTCTTTCTACTTCTCCTTCTTCTTCTTCTTCTATCTTCTTCTTTCTTCTTCTTCTTCTTTCTTTTTCTTCTTATTTCTTCTTCCTCTTATTTCTTCTTCTTTCTTCTCGTTCTTCTTTTTCTTTTTTTTTCTTTTTTCAGCTTCTTCTTCTTCTTCTTTCTACATTTTTCTTCTTTTTCTACTACTTTTTTTCTTCTTCTGGTTTTTCTTCCTATTTCTTCTTCTTCCTCCTCTTCTTCTTCATTCTTCTTCTTCTTCTTCTTCTTCTTCTTCTTCTTCTTTCTTCTTCTTCTTATTCTTCTCTTTTCTTCTCCTTCTTCTTCTTTCTTCTTCTTCTTCTTTCTTCTTCTAATTTCTTCTTCCCCTTCTACCTTCTTCATTCTTATCGTGTTTCTTTTTTCTTTTTCTTCTTGTTCTTCTTCATTTTCTTCTTCTACTACTTCGTCTTCCACTTTATTCTTCTTTCTCTTCTTCTTCATTATTATTCTTCATCTTTCTTCCCCTCCCTCTACTTCTTTTTTCTTCTTCTTCTTCTTCTTTCTTCTTCTTTTTCTTCTTCTTTCTTCGTCTTTTTCTTTCTTTTTCTGCTTCTTTTTCTTCTTCTTCTTCTTATTCTTCTTCTTCTTCTTCTTCTTCTTCTTTCTCTTCTTCTTCTTCCTCTTCTTGTTTATCTTCCTCTTCTACCTCTTGTTCTTCTTCTTCATCTTCCTCCTCTTCTTCTTCTTCTTCTTTCTTCCTCTTATTCCTTCTTCTTTCTTCTTTTTTGTTCTTTCTTCTTCTTCTTTTTTCTTCTTTCTCTTCTTTCTTCTTCTATCTTCTTGTTCTTCTTTATTCTTCTTCTTCTTCTTCTTCTTCTTTCTTATCTTTTCTTCTTTTTCATTTTCTTCTTTTTCTTTTTCTTCTTCTTCTTCTTCTTCTTCTTCTATTTTCTTCTTTTTCTTCTTCTTTCTTCTTTTTCTTTTTATTCTTTCGTCTTCTCCTTCTTCTTCTTCTTTCTTCTTCTTTCATCTTCTTCTTCTACTTTTTTCATCTTATTTCTTCTTCTTCTCCTCCTTTCTTCTTTTTCTTCTTCTTCTTCTTTCTTCTTCTTTCATCTTCTTTCTTTTTCTTCATTTTTCATCTTCTTTCTTCTTCTTCTTCTCCTTTCTTCTTTTTCTTCTTCTTCTTCTTCTTCTTCTTTTTCCTCTTATGTTACTTCTTCTTCTTGTCATTTTTCTACTT